>JBBMEG010059946.1:0-14917 GCA_037832605.1 Cyclanthera cordifolia
AAAACCCTTTAAAAATTGTGTTTTGAAAACATAGCTGATCTCACTAGTGTGTTTGTGATTTCCATGCATGTACATATATATATATTATACATCAACTGTACATCTGAGCTCATAAATGAATCCTCAATCACCCGTTTCGTTATTGTTGGCATAATCATTGACAATTTGTTGATTTGTGGTTAATGAAGAGATTTCAAGTTCATTATTCGAATCTCCAAATGTTGTTGAATTCAAAAAAAAGAAAAGAAAAGGATGGTGTTTAATTTTACATTGGCATAGTTATTAGTGTATAGAGTAAAAACGTTGGTAGATACCAATGGACAAGATGATTAGATCCACAAGCTTGATCCAGATGTGAATCCAACCATCATCCTTGTCTCTAACATCAAAGTATCCCCTTCCATCCAACCATTAATAACAAATTTCCTCATCAGCGTAAAGATGTTGTGTAGAAATACTTCAACTTTTTTTTTTAAGTTAGTTAGTTTCTTATATCAAGTAAATCCTACGATATCACAAGAAAAAAAAATAAATAAATATATATATATATATAAAAAGTTAAAGCAAAAAATATAAATGAAAACCGACGATCGATTAAACAAATTAAAATATGAAAAGTGGAATGTAGAGATTTAGTTTATGTTTTTATTCCTTAAATTGAAGGTTGAGTGGTGTGTATAAGGTTTTTGTTTTTTAATAACGAAAATCGTAGATAAATTATTATCTTCCTTGCCTCAACTTTGATTTAGACAAAATATTAAAGTCTAACAAAAACAAGACATTCTCTAAATTAGTTATAATTATTTAGTCAATGACTACTGTTGAAATAAAAAAATGGTCCTCTAGAATCAATGGTAAATACTTGTTTTACTGAGGAAAATTAAGCATTCCAGTATGGTGTGAACCACATGACCTTAGATACTTCAATTAGAAACGTATTTGGAGAGTGTTTAGAGAGAGCTTTAGGAATCACTTACACTTAATTAGCATAACTAAGCTTGGACGCTACACCTTGTAGGTGTAACAATTCAAGGCGTTACTTGAACTCGCTTCCTAGAGGGTTCCTAACCTCCACGACCAATCATTTGGAGATCATGGCCTTCTTAGTGTAACTCTTTGATATAGGACCTTGTAGATGTAACAATCCTCGAAGTTAATTGAACTCGGTTGATCTTAGAGAGCTATTGACTTCTATAGTCGATCATTTGAGGTAAATGGCATTCTCAGTGTAACTTAGAGGATCAACACCTCAGAGGTGCACCGACCCTAGGCATTACTTGGACTTAGTCGTCCTTTGAGGGTCCTAACCTTCACGTTGTACTCTTTTCTGGTTCTGGACTTCTCGGTGTAACTCTTGGACATTACACCATATAGGTGTAATGATCTTGGGTATTACTTGGACTTTGTTGATCCTAGGGGGTCTTGACCTCTAAAACCGATTCTTTGAGGATTGCGGCCTTCTTTGTCTGACAACCTAAAGAGTTGAAGTAAACTCGACAGACCTTAGAGGATCAAGGCCTTCATTGCTGACCTCCATGGGGTCAAAGCCCCATTTGGCCGACTCTTTGGAGGGTCAAAGTGGACACGACCCACCCTAGAGGATAAAAACCTCTATAGTCGACCTCGAGGGGTGATGATTTCCTTTGGTTGACTCTTGAGGGGTAAGGTGGAGTGGACTTGGTCTACCCTGAGGGTCAAGGCTAATCGCTTAAAACGTGAACCATTAGGCCTGTTAGTAAGTGCCTGTGTATTTCATGACCGTTCCAACTTGGATGTGTAACAGTCGACCCTATAGAGTCTTGACCTTCATAGCCGACCATTTGGGGGTTATAGCCATCTTGGTATAACTCTGGGACATTATACCTCGTAGGTGTAGCGATCCTAGGCGTTACTTGGACTCGATCGACCCTATGGGGTTCTTAACCTCCACGACTGGCCCTTTGAGGGTTGTAGGCTTCTTAGTGTTACTATGGGAGTTATATTTTGTAGGTGTAAAAGTTCTAGTCGTTACATGGACTCGGTTAATAGAGGGGTTCTAACCACCACGACCAACCATTTAGGGGTTATGGCCTTCTCAGCATAACTCTTGGATGTTTCACCTTGGCACTGTAATGATCTTTAACGTTACTTGAACTTTGTCGATCTTAAATGACTCTTGACCTCCATAGTCGACCTTTTAGGATTTATGGCCTTCTTGGTGTTACTCTTGGATGCTACACCTTGGAGATACAACGACCTTAGACGTTACTTGGACTCAGTCGGTCATAGAATGGTCCTGACCTCCACGTTCTACCCTTTGTAGGTTCTAACCTTCATTATTTAATTCATGGGACATTACACATTGTGAGTGTAACGATCCTAGGCGTTATTTGGACTCGGTTAACCCTAGAGGGTTCTCGACCTCTATAACCGATTCTTTTGGGATTATGGCGTTCTTTGACTGACCACCTAAGAAGCTAAAGCGAACTCGACCGACCTTGAAAGGTCAAGACCTCCCTCCATAACCAACCTTCGAGGAGTTAAAGCCTCTTTTGGCCAACTCTTTAGACGGCAAAGTGGACTCAGTGAACCCTAGAGGGTCAAGGCCTTTATGGCCAACCTTTGAGGGGTTAAAACTTTCTTTGGTTGGCCCTCAGGGGGATGGTGGGGTGGAGTGGACTTGGTCAAAATTGAGGGTCAAGGTCAGTCGTTTGTAATGTTAACCATTAAGGCTTGAGTACGTGCTAGTGTAATTCTTGATTGTTACAACTTGGATGCGTAACTATCTTAGATGTTACATGGACTCGATAGACATTAGGGGGCCTTAACCTCCATGGTAAACCATTTAGGAGTTATGGCCATCTCGGTGTAACTCTTGGACGTTATACCTTGTAAGTGTAATGATCCTAGGCGTTACTTGGCCTCGGTCGACCCTAAGAGGATTCTCACCTTTACGGCAGACCCTTTGGGGGTTATGGCCTTCTCAGTTTAACTCTTTGACATTACACCTTGTAGATGTAATAATTCTAGGCATTATTTGCACTCAAATTCAAGAGGGGTCATATCGTCTACGACCAATCGTTTCGGGGTTATGGCATTCTCGGCGTAACTCTAGGACTTTACATTTTGTAGATGTAACAATCCTTGATTTTCCTTAAACTTTATCGACTTTATAAGAGTCCTTGTTATGGGTTGTGCTCTAAAGGCCTAGTAGTTTATATTTAAGAACAAACATTTAATTTTAGACATTTAGTGTTATTTTCATTTCTTAATAAATATTATTTTTCATAAATTTACGCATTTAATATTCAAATGTCATTCAACCTTATCACAATACGTAGATTAATTTCGATATACCCTTGGTTTTTATTGGTATAAAAACATGGACAAGTATGTGTGGCATACAAATTGATCTAGTTCCAAGTTTATAACCTAAATTGCCTACAATATATGGAATAAGCCTATGGTGCCTAAGTCCTGGTAACACTGTGGGTGTGGCCCGCTTTGCAATAGTTTCAAATAGCCTGATCTTGGTTTTTCATGTGAAGACATGTGAGTAGAGGACTCTTATGCAAAAAGAAGTTTTTGCATATGACTGAACAAAAAATTTTATGATCGAGCTAGTAATTTCGTTATAGACTCGTATAAACTGTTTTACTAAAGATGATCGTATATCGATGTGATCTTAATCCTGAGTGGGTTGAAAACTTTTGCTTTATGATAGCGTCTTTGATATGCATGAATGAGACAAATCAAACAACATCTGGTCAATATGCCTCCCAAATTAGAGATTATGTCACGAGAAGGAATTCAAGTTTTCCCTAATATTGTGGAAAATGTAGAGTTGTTCCTTTAAGAACATATTCTGAGACTTGAATAAAGGGTACTCATCGTTCATTGGCTCGACATGACACGGGTTTATAGTGTGACTATAAACAGCTTATTCATTAGAGAAATGAATGACGCTTAAAAAGAAAGATGTAATCCCAATTAGGTAGAATGAATTTCTTGTTTCATTTTGGAATTACGAAAAAAACACGTTCGTAAATGATCATATGACAAATGATCGATTATCTTCATGCACGTTAACTTGTCCTATAGTGAAAGTTCATCACAGACCTTTGACTTTTAAAATCCATATTAAGGATTTTAAATCTTAAGGATTTTTGAAATCCATATTCAAAATTAAGAAATAAAAATATTAAAATCTATAAAGGGCACGTTAAGAGTATTAAGGATTTTTAAAATCCATATTCAAAATTAGGAAATGAAAATCTTTGACCAGTAACTTTAAGATTACATAATAAAAGATATTATATATTCCTATTTTAAATATTTACTACTCTACTATAAATACAAGACTTTAGAGGTCTTCATTCTCATCCTGTTCAGTATAGAGAAAACTAATTCTCAAATTGAGAAACCACTTGAGAATTGAGTCGTCTCTTTTTCTCTCGAGTAAAATCTCTTCCTAGCTTATTTTCTCTAAAAGGCTTCCCATTAGGCACTTAGTGTAGCGTAGCATTCACAACGTGGAAGATTGGGAAGACCAGTCAAGAAGGTCCAAGGAATTGATCGAGACATTATTCAACATAAAGACCCGCCATAATTGACCAGAGGTGACAGTCAAGGTGAGTTCTTTAATTATTCAACAACAGTTAATCACCTAAGGATTAATTGGTTAATTATTAAAATTTTTTTTTAATTACCTACACGCTTCCACCTAGTTTGTTGCATGCTCCTACCCCACAATTCTCAATAGTCCTGACCTTCATAGTCGACCCTTTGGGGTTTATGGCCTCCTTGGTGTAACTTCTCAATACTATACCTTGAAGATGGAAGACCCTGGACATTACTTGGACTTAGTCAAATATAGAAGATTTATGACCTCAGCGTTCTACCCTTTGGAGGTTCTGGCCTTCTTGCTGTAACTCTTGGAAATTATACCTTGTAGGTGTAACGATCCTGGGCGTTACTTGGCTTTAGTTGACCCTAGGGGGACTTGACCTGTATGATCGATCGTTTGCGGACTGTGACCTTTTTTGACCAACCTCGAATTGTCAAGGCCTCTATTGCAGACCTCCAAAGGGTCAAAGCATCATTTGGCAGCCCTTTTAGAGAGCCAAAGTCGACTCTATCGACCCTAGGGGGTCAAGACTTCTATGAGGGTCAAGACTTTCATTGGCTGACCCCTAGACGGGGTTGAGCGAGTGAAGTGGACTTGACCAATCCTAGGGGTCATGACTTCCTTTGGCCGATTCTCTAAGAGGTCGGAGTTAACTTGGCTGACCAGGGGGGGGGGGGGGCAAGGTCTTCTTTGGCAGACTCTTGGTAGGTAAGAGTAAACTGAACTAATTGTAGGGGGTGAAGGCCTCTATGACCGACCCCCGGTATGTTGGTTTGACTCTTACCGCCTGTTTCGAGTATTCTCCGGAATATTTTGCCAATAACATTATCCTCGCACTTAAATTTATTGCTAACATAGTGGTTGAATTTTTAAGAGTAGTTTTTTAACTTAGAATTTATATGCTAATAGGGTATGTCTACTTTTTTAGCACCTTTTCAAAATTCTGGCTAAGTAGACTCTCTATTTTGAGTCATGCCACTGTTAAGAAGTTTTCAAAATTCAAGCTAAGAAGGCCTTTTGTTTTAATAATAAGGTTTATTGTGATGTTGAATTAAAGTATAAATGCGGAATACATGCTCAATACGGTAGGCATTGCCTTTAGTGAAACAACATTAAGTCTAATACCTACTGTTTAACGAGCATTAATAAATAACATGAATGCTAAGTAAGATTAAGTACATCAATCATAAAAGTATTGAAATTAATTAGCTAAGACAAGCGACAAGGTAGATATTAAGGTTAATTTTGCACAACAAAACCTCTCCTAAAGTACAATCTCACTTAATGTTGTCCGCAATAAGGATGTGGTTCTTATTCATTAGTGGGTTGGCTGTGGGGGACCTTCCTTAAACCTAGTAGTTAAGTCAAGTAGTGAACCTAATAACAAAAGAAATACCTTCCATTTGACATCTTTTGATTTCGATAGCGAAGTAAAGCATAAACGATAAGTGGTTGGCTGGTCGATCTTGTTAGTTAACATACTTATTTTGTAAAAATAAATTCTACCTTGTCATTACTAACCTACTAAAAACTCTACTCAAAATATAACTAGTAAATATTCAACAAGAATGTGTGTAGTGTGAATGGTGCGATAGGTATGATTCAGTTCCTATTAAACAAAAGATAACCTCCACAAAAGGCTACAACATCATTTAAGAAAAAAAATAAAAGCATAAAAGTAAATATAAAGGAGTAAATAAAATAAATTGCATGAAAAATAAAATATGTTACAAACATGGTCTGAAAGATAAGTTAGAAAATGAACAATAGAGGAATTATCCATTGCATATGTGTCACTAATATGAATGCTCCTAGTTTTGATGAGACTTTGGCAATAAAATGATTAAAAAAACAAATCATTTTTAACAAGATAAAAGTGCAATTTCCATATTTTCCATATTTAACATGCGTAAAATGACAAAGTAGTGTTTTTAGCCTAATTATTTCCTTTTCTCATACTTTTCTCCTAAGATTAACATTTTAAATGAATTAATAAGAGGTAAAAGTAAGCTGGATAACTCTCTATTTTGAGTGTTATCAACTGTCCTGACTGAGCCGAAGTTTACTATCAAATACCAAAAATTCATCAACTATCCTACCTGATGTGTTTCCAACATCCATGCAGGTGAGCTGCCAACAATCCTTGTTGACTTCCTACAATAACTCTTGTTGTAGGATTCGTAGCATCATTGGAATCTAATTCTTTCAACACTACTGTCGATCGAGGTTTATGATCTCTAACATAATTCTCTTATGAGAATATTGCGTTTGATGAAACAAACACTTTATTCTCTCGCTGGCTATGAAAATAACCCCTTTATATTTCTTTGAGGTAACTTACGGATAGGTATAGCTTTGAATGTGGGTCTAATTTCTTTTGATTCGTAGTCACCACATAAGTCATGCTTCCCTAAATCTTATAGTGGCAAAAACTACCTTTATATTCTTTTCACAATTCATATGTTGTCTCTTAGACACTTTTTTATGGCACCATGTTCAAAATATTAAACGTTGTCTCCAACGCGGATCGCCAAAGCAATATCGGCAGTTGAGCAAAGCTCATCGTCAACTGAATTATTTCTAAAAGGGTTCAGCTTCTTCTTTCTAAAACTCCATTGTGTTGAGGTTTTCCAAGGGCTGAGAGTTGAGATGTTATTACATGTTCTACCAAGTAGTTTTTCATTCTAAGTCCATGAACTCTCAACCACGATCTCATCGCAACGTTTTAATCCTCTTATCAAATTGGTTCTCAACCTCAGCTTTAAACTACTTGAACTTTTCAAAAGTCTCAAATTTATGTTCTAATAGATAAATATACCAATATCGCGAGTAGTCATTTTAATTTTTATGTCAAAGTCTTGGGTTAAGAAGTTTAAATTAACTGAAGCACTGATTGCAATAACTTTTAATTCGGAAAAGTAGGCATCATGAACGAGGCAAGATTTGAACAAGAGTTTATATTCAAAGACGAGCTTGAATGCTATCTTAGAAGGCTAAGAACAAAGAATAGAAGGATGGCAGCAAATGGTTAGTAGCCATTGAGCTTAAGCAAAAGATGAGAATTATATATATTTTGCTGAATATAAATTAGGTAAGTGAGAAAATAATGAGAGTGAAGCCGAATCAAAGGACTAGTAGTCTATGCTTTCTTTAGGCATTCTATTTTTTGACATGGTGATTAAGCTTTTCTATTGTTCTTTTTGCTTAGGCAAGTTTATTTTTGTTCAAGCATGCTGTCCTAAGAACTATGAGAAGGTTAGTGGACTAAACATGAATTTTTTCTTAGATATTACTTGATTCCTTGAAAAGACCCATTGAAAGTTGTAAAAGAAGACTATTCAAGCTTCGAAAGAAAATAAGAAAGCAAATTTCCAAGCATGAGGCAATGTGTTGGATTTAAGGAAGAATTATCATCTTAATGAGATGCTAATGCAATTGATGATTGATAATATAATTCTTTGCTATAGTATTTGTTTGGGTGTTGGAGTTAGTGAATAACAAAATGAGTGTTATAGGATTTATATTTTGATGCAACATTTCTTTGATTGAATGAAAACTTTAAGAATCAGGAATTTATCATATTAAGTATATGCTATTATTTTGATCATGCTAGAGCCTTTGCAAAATAAGGAAAAAACATTTGTTATTCTCATTGAATGTGCTTTTCACTAAAGTTTATTTGTTGAAAGAATTTTTTTAATACTCGAGGACGAGCAATAGTTCAAGTTTAGAGTTTTGATACATCTCAAATATGAGAGTTAAATGTTGTCAACAAAGGAGTATTTTGATAAAATTACGTCATAGTTAGAAGATTTTAAAGAAAATAATTGCCAAAGTATCATATTTTATATGCATATCTATGAAGTAGTAATTACAATATAGAATATGATATTTCAACAAATAATTGAATTTTCGTGCATGAATGTGTGATTACTTGTCTTCTTTTTAGATAAGCTAACTTATGGAATTTTCTTAATGCTTAAGCAGGATTCTCGAGTCTCGAATAAAAGGTGTAGTGCTTAGCTAAAGCAGTTTGGCTGAAGAATGGAAAGAAGATTGAGTTGAAGAAGAGCAATCATCTAAATACACATTTTATAACACGTGGTAGATTTCTAGAAGTGGCGTGATTCTCGAGGTGTGTTAGATTGATCTTTGTCGTTTGAGAGTTTTATATATATTGTTTGATTGTGAAAGTAATTGTAACACAGAGTGAGTCCGAAGTCATTTTCATAAATTCTAGTTGGATTTTCATAGATAATTTTTTAGAGTTTAGCTTTCGTGATTGGATGTGAAAGAAAAGTTCAGAATTGAAATTGTTATTTTTGGCGTTCTTTGATCCAGACTTTCTCTTTCAATTTCTATCTTTTATTTTTGATTCATAGTTTGTTGAATTCTGAATTTCTTCGTAGTGATTTTAGTTTATAATGTCTTTAATTTATTGTTTGTTTCATTTTGTGATTTCTAATACAAGTTTAGATCGAAAAAAACAATCAATTATGGTTTACTCCCAATTGCGTAAAAGGTCGTGGTCCCATCGTGCTTGTAAGAACCTCGGGCAGCTAATCTTTGGATGGTAGCAAATCTTTGCCAATTTTCACACGACCGTGCATACTTTCTGGAGTCTTGAATCATGGTCGGCCAAAAATACCTCTACCTTAATAAATTTTTAGCTAAGGACTTCGCTTCTTCATGGTTGCAACACATGCCTTCATGTACTTCCCACATTGCGCAGGTCGCCTCATCGAGATCTGAACTTCCGAGGAGGAATAAAGACTACCCTTTCTTGTACAACTTATCTCTCTACACCCCATATTTGGAAGCCTTGTATTTTAGATATCGGGCTTTTCTTTTGTCTTCAGGTAACTTTCCCTCTACTAAGTACTCAATGAGGGGGGTCATCCGTGTTTTCTGTCATGTTGGGCTTGCATCACGAATCTAGTGTAGTAGTTTGGTGGTGATGTTGGATTTTTCCAGGTTTTGAACTGGCACAGTCATGCCTACTTCTAATTCATAAGCAACAGTAAACTTTATTAAGGCATCGACGTCAGCATTTGGGGACATGGGTACTTGTATAATATATACCTCTGCGAATTTTGTCTACCCCCATTGTAGTAGGGAACTTCTTCTGTTCGGATACTATTGAAACCTCTGCTCCGGTATCCCTTGGGTTGCCTAACTTTATCATCCCAACTTCTGTTGAACCAGCCTCGTCCAGGTTCTAAAATGGTTGTTTGAATTTCTTGAGGTGATGGTGAGTCTTTGCCTCCTCTTTTCTTGTTACTGAACTCGAACGCTTTATCACCTTCTTCAACGTACTTATCCAGGCATCCCTTCGAATGATGACTCTAAAACTAATACAAATCATAGCAGTCGTAGGTCGCGTGACTATGATCTCTATGAAAAAGGCAGTACTTACCCTTGTTTCAATTATTTGACCCTACTTTGATCTTGCTTGGCCACTTCAATTCCTTCTTGTCTTGAATCTTCATCAAGATTTGCTTTACTGAAACCACGATAGGAGTGTACTTCTTGAATAGACTTGGTGGTACCTTCTTTCGGTCGGTCTTTTCCATCTTCTCTCGGTATTCCCTGCCTCCGCTTTTGTGACTCCATGTAGTCTGACTTACAGTGGCTAGTTATTTATCCGACTAAAATGGAGCGCTCTCCTTCCAAGAATTAGGTGACAAAGACTCTGGCTAGCTTCTTGAATGAGAAAATAGACTTCTGTTTAAGATGGCCGAACCATCTTCTGGCCATGGTTCCATGCGCGTGAATGAGTTCATTTGGCACTTTATCATATCTCAAACTCCATGAAGTTTCATCCATGCCCAAATTGTGTCCACGTGCTCTACAGGATCCTTAGACCCGTCATATGTATTGATTATTGGGAGCTTAAATTTTTCCAAGATAAGTTCCTGCATAATTTCACCGATGAAAGGAGGATCGACCTGATCGGCTAAATTGTCCAGGTCAAGTTCGTCCTGGTTTTGCGCTTTCTTTATATTTTCCAATTGATCTTGAAGGAGACGAAGCTAAGCTAAACAAGGTTGGTTCTAGGCTTCGACAAGTGTTGCCTCCCTCCGGCACTGATTGATCACATCTCTCAAGTTCGTCTCCAAGTTTGATCCCATCTCTTAGGCACTTGAGGTCCTTGAAGGGGTGTGTCGCAACGTCATTGCGACGCAGAGTGACCAACGTCTATCACTAAGGGTCCCTTTCGAGGTGAGAGGTTTGAAGTCGCCACCAATAATCTTGCGGGTCTAATAGGTCACCCATAAAAAAAAACAGTGTACAAAACAATATTTTAGGTTCTAGAGTCGATTGAGTGTAGGGAAAGTGTTAGCACCCCTATAACACCCGTTTAAAAAAAAACAGTTACCACATTTGATTTTAAAATTATCATTATTTTATTTAAAAATAAATATTTTGTATTTTATTTTTGAATGTCCAAATAATTCCAATTCACATTTATTGAATAAACATGAATGGCTCGAGACTGAGGAAAATTTGTCATTCAAGAACATTACGAAATATATATTAACCATTGATCCATCATTAAAAAATTTGGAAAAATTTAATGTATGTCTTAGATTGTAATCTAAGACATAAACACTATTGATTTCTCATAAAAATATTTGTTTTGTAAGTAAATAATTTTTTAGAGTTTCATGTATTTTTAGAGTTTTAAATGAAACCCAAAGAGATGACACTATTTTAACTCCAAATTAGAATTTCATTAAAACAAATTTTAAAGTTTAATTAAAAAATATATAAAAAAACTTTGAATTAGTGATTTAAAACAAAGAGTTCTTATTTCATAAATTTGTTTTGAAAATAAATAATTTTGAAAAGTTTCATATATTGAAATTAAAAAGAGAACACTACTTTAACTTCAAATTAGAATTTCATTAAAATAAATTTATAGTTTAATTAAAATATAAAAAAAACTTTGAATTCAGGGGGTTTAAAAGGAAGACTTCTTATTTCTGAAAAAAATTTATAACTGCAAATTGAGAACAACTAGAGGGTTCTTATTTCAATAATTCAATTTAAAAAAAAAAAAATTTACGAATTCAAATAAAAAGTTGACTAATTTAATTCTGAAGTCAAATCCAAGTATGGATGTTCTCTATATATACATAAATACTGAGCCAAGTCAGAACGGTCAATAGAAACATATTCGACCAAATTTATTTAAGATTCATAAATAGCTTAGTTAAAAACATTTCGAATGGAAATGAAAAATAAACATAATTTTTTTATAAAAAGAAACGAAGGAATTGTTGTCAATTAAAAATCATCATTAAGTATTTAATTGAACAAAATTTTATTCTTAACAATCAATGAATTGAAATTAAAAAAAAAGCCAATCATAAATAAATTGTATATTATCAATTAAAATTTAGACAGAGAACATATAATGATATAATTCGATAAACATACAATTATGACAAATTTGACAATATTAAACTAGCATGTGTTATGTTTAAAGAGAAATCTAAGTAATATGCTAACATACAATTTGCAATGAGTCGATTTGTCAATTAAATGCCTTATTTAAACAACATGCTAATTGTCCATCAAAAATAAATAAAATTAATCAATTGCAACTTAAATCTTATTCATGAATAAAGGATTTCATTGAAGATTAACAAAATGACAAAGATGAAAATGAATGAAAAAAAATGAAAAAATGCAAACTTAAATAAGATTTTGAGGACAAAACTGAGTTAAGAAATTGTGGATGGGAATGAAGAATGGAGAGAAAGAAGGGGGGAATGAGAAGCGAGGGAGAAGACTAAGGATATGACTTTGAATGCTTACCTTTTCTTTTTCTTTTTTTTTTCTTTTTTTTTTTTATTAAAGATGAATTAAATGACAAGAAAGTTTTCATAAAGTATATTAAAAACTTACAAAAAAGATAATAAATAACTAAACTACTACAAAAATGTTGTATCTACGGGGTGTTTTACGACTTGCTGCTTCTCACCGACTGTGTTCTGGAGCGACCTTCAATTCAGAAATCAATTCTTTGGTGAACTAGGTGCTTCATCTTTCGATCATTACCGTCCAGTCAAAGTCGTTTAACCGGTCTTTGGTGTCTAGGAGAAGCCTCCCACGAAGCCTTAATGGATAGGCATTTCCCTTTTGCAGGGTCTCACACCAAAGGTACTGACCTATCAATCGCAGTTTTCTCCTTGGTGGATTGTCGCCTCATTGCGTCCTGTGCTGTACGCTGTTCTAAAAAATGGGAGCCTAAGTCGAAGGCGGCTGTTGGAGTAGGGTTTAGGGTTTAGGGTTTAGGGTTTAGGGTTTTAGGGTTTAGGGTTTAGGGTTTAGGGTTTAGGGTTTAGGGTTTAGGGTTTAGGTATTTAGGCACACTTGTGTGAGCCACATAGTCTACAATGCCTAAGTCACTAAGGTGTTTAGGTATTTAGGCACACTTGTGTAGTGTGAGCCGTACTTCATCTTGGATACAAATGGAGTACAACCGACATTTTATAGCAGTTGGTCTTATAACCGCTGCAGCTCGCATAATGGCTGCTTAATTGTTAGTTATTTGAATTGTTCGCCATTAAATCGAAAAATGAATATTGGTATAACTTCTAACCGTTTTCCCTTAAAAGTGTAACGGTCTTGTATTTGAGGTTACTCGAACTCGATCAACCTTTACAGGTCCCCACTACTACGTTCGACCCGTTGAGGACGTGGCTTTCTTGGTATAATTCCAGGACGTTACACCTAGCAGGTGCAATGTTCCAAAATGTTACTTAAACTTGGTGTCGCGTCCACAGAAGAATCCTAACCTCTATGGTCCACCCTCGGGGGTAAGACGTTCTTGGTTGATCCCTAAGGGGGTCCTGGCCTCTTTAGCCGAAGCTCGAGGGATCCAATTGGCTTTGGCCGGTCCCCAGGGGGTCCTAGCCACCATGGTTGACCCTGAAAGGGTTCAAGGCCTCTTTCGGTCATTGCCCGAGGTTGTCGAACCCTTGGGGTGTCTTGGCCTACCTGGCCAACCCCGGAAGGATCAAGGTGGCTTCAACTACCCTCTAAGAGATCTAGGCCTTGTTTGGGTATCTTGGGAAATATTTTACCTATAACAATTGTTACTCTTATCAATTTCTTTAGTCTTTTTTTAAATGAGTTTAAAGAATTATGTTTGACTAATTATAAAAACTTTGGATGTTAAACATCTATAGAGTTCCTATTGTCCTCAACAAAAAACAATCAAGACAACGATAATAAATATAGTAAAATCGTTATTGATAATATAAGATAAAAAATTTAACGTAGGATTTTTAGAACAAAAATGAACAGATGGTTAAATTGAATTCAAATGATAAATTGGGAAACAAATACCATTTAAAAAATAAAATAAAATAAAATAAAATAAAATTAAATTGGTATCTATTGTTGAAGGCTTATTTGATTTCATGTCCAAAATGTTGTCATGAAGTTATGATTTTAATAAAAGTTTAAGATTGGTCATGAGAGTATATTTATTGTTAATTTTTCTTGAAATTTTTTGTTTTAGAATCTAAAGTAATTAAAATTCAATATTTTATATTGAAAGTACCAAAAATAAAATAAACATATGATTATAAATAACAAAATGTAATTTTAGAGGAAAAGAAAAAGAAATAATAAATTGATTAAATGGTTAATGTATATTCTTTGAGAAAAAAAAAAAGCATGAAGCAAAATTAAACATGCTAGAAATGATCCATGAATAAATGAAAAAACACTCCAAAAATTTGAGATATAAATACATGCATAGCAATCGAATGGAAGACAAACCATTCTTCGACACAAAGTGATAACATCCAAAAAAAAGATGAATCCCCTAAACTCTATGCTTTCATTTTTATTTCTTGTCGTCCTCTTTGCACTCTTCTCTCCAGCGAAACCAGACGCCGCCTTTATCAGAGACCTCTGCAGCAAGACTGAGCAACCTGTGATTTGTTCCGATTGTTTGAGATCCGACACCAGTAGCCGGAACGCCGACGGACGCGGACTCGCACTTATCGCCATTGGATGCGCAGAGAAAAATGTCAGGTTAATGGCGCAGAGGCTTGGCGACCTTGTACGAGGAACGTCAAACCAACCACTGAAGAACATTTTGAACGATTGCTGGATGTCTGTGGGGTCTGCAGTCGGCAACTTTCCAGGAATTAGAAGCAACATCGCGGCCAAAGACTATGCTCGTGGGAGAAACGGTGTGGATATAACTATTAGACAAGTGAATAGTTGTTTGGCGAAGTTCAATGAGAACCCTAGAATCGCGGTGCCGTCGGTGGTTTTGGCGGGGAC
>JBBMEG010060009.1:0-12801 GCA_037832605.1 Cyclanthera cordifolia
TGCTAATAATGGGCTGCTTGTTCTTTGTGGGTAGTTGAAAAGGTGAATTTAATAGTAGCCAAATATGTTAGGGAGGTAAGAGTGGTAGATCTAATTTCTGTTTGTTCAGCTGGTCACCCTCCAACATGCGGTAGGAGGCTTAGAGCCGACTTAAGGGAATGTTTTTGTTCGTGGTTATCACTTAATATGGGAGGTTTACTTATATCTTAACCGTCTAAATTAATATTTGGTCGCCAAGAAAATTCTAAAAAAAAAAAAGAACAAGCCATAGAGAGAAATGCAGTTAATGCCCATATCAAGAAATGCAGCAGTGCTACAAATGCAGGTATATATGTATATGCTAACCGCATTTGATGCAGCAAACCAGACCTTGAAGACAGGCAATAATGATCTCCAAATCTGTACTCGGTTCGGCTTCTTCAAGAACGTGGATGCTACAACCAATAGAGCAGAACCTGTTCGAGTAAGGTCGTACAAGACTTAACAAGGGATTTCATGTCCTCTAAGAATGCCATATATGAGTCATCAATGCTGTTTCTTTGGAGCATAGGAAGAGCTGACCAACTCCAATTTCTCTACGGGTATATTTGGAGTGGTGCAATGAGATGAAAAGAGATCTCTTCCCATCGTTTGACCAGTTGGGTTCCCATCCTATCAATAATCAATTTACTCTTGTTTTTCTTTTCTTTTTTTAATTCATTCCCTTCCTGCCATAACCAAACAACAATAATTCCACAATCAAGACCTTATTATTGTTCGAATTCAAAAAGAAGAGGAAATCTTTAATTTCTTGACTGATGGTACATACAAATACCATTGCACTAAGCTTACTTTCGTGCCCTGTGAGATTCATACGCCGTTGCTGAATAATTCATAAATTCGAATAATAATAATGAAAATAAAAAGATGGAATAATAGTATGACAAAGTCAAGCTAGTTCTAAACAACCACTGCATTCTATACTTTTGGGATCACATGTTAATGTTGAAGACTTGAAGTTGATCCTTTTATGATGTGCTGTTCTCTCTGAGGTAGCATCAGATTTGAATTCACAGAACCCTATGAATAATGTTGTTTCTAGATCAACAATTAAAAACTTCACAAAACTAGTCCCAGAATACCAAACAGAAAACTACCTCACAACTAAGTTATAATTAAGCTCAAAACCGTGGAAGAAAACCAAAAAAAGCATTATTTTCCATTAGTAAATAGCAGTTGCCTTTCCATATCAACTATGGAATCAGCTGCAAGTCATAAGCAGCACATAAGTGACTAGGAGCACCAGGCTGCTCCATGAGTTTATAAACTGACATGCATGAGACGGAGGGGGCGACATTGGAAAGGAGCTTCCAACTGTTGTAGTTACATTTTCCAATGAGCAAGTGTATTTGCAACGACTTGGTGGGACGACCCTGTAGACTCCACTGCTGGCTAGAAGGTAAATGTCCTTGTCATTGTCCTCGCCAAATGAGAGAACGTAACCCAAGGCTGGAAGAGGGCTTCCTCGAGTGAAATCGCAGGGTATAGGAGAATCAGGGGCACAACTGAAAGGAATCTCATTTGTTGTGAAGTTCCCACTGTTTTTTGGTTTTTCAGTTCCAGCCCAAATAGCAGTAGCATACAAGTCTCCATACAAGTACCTGCTCAAAATGAACGAAATGAGACTGGGTTACTTTTTTCTATTATCAATGGATGTATGGATCTGCTTTTACATTCGACCTGTCTATTCTTATGGGATAGACCGTTTGACCCTAAAATATTTGAACGTCAAACAAAACTGTAGGAAGTTAATTCCTAGGGAGGTGAGTGGTCAATCATGAATTGAACCATAACCTTTTGATTCTCCAAAACACTCTTGCCAACTAGGTCAACTCATGATCATTTAGTTAATAACTTAATGAGTTTTTTCCCTGCCATTAATATTTGCATCTTCCTGAACAATGTCATTTAAAAGACAAGTATAAACATACATACCTTCCGTACATACACGGATCGGTCTTAGATCGATAGAAATAACCCCCTGTTAATGATGCAGAACCTACACTCTTGCTTACTGTAGAATGATTGTAGCCCATTACTGGGAAGATTGGGTTTATGGAATTTGCAGGTGTGGATCCTCCAGGAACTGAATTTGGAACAAACGAAAGAGGACCCTCGTAAACACGCCACCCGTAATTTCCACCCTTTATGATGATGTCCACCTCTTCAAATTGATCCTGTAAGAACAAGTAGAACAATTTGAAGCGTTGTTAAAAAAGAAAAGCTTCGTAAACTATAAGCATCCAATGTGAAAGGTATTAGATGTTATCCAGATGACTCTACTTATAACTTCGTTTCTGAAGAAATAACAGGCTTGTTCAAACTCTAGCTAGTTGAAACTTGAACTGCCACAACATCCGCAATAATATGGTTCTAGTTTTTGCTCACTTGAAGGGCTATTAATATGATTGAGATTTAATTTTGTCATCCTTTAAGGGGTGAGGAGGATGATAATAATTATGGAGAAATCATTTTCTTATCCACGTTCAGGAGACCGAGGATCATTCCCCCCCCCCAAACTAATTTTTATTCTCCCCCATAACCACTTTACATTCTCCTCATATTCGCAACTTTATTCTTACTTTCATTATTCTCTTCGCCCCAAACACAAGCATAATTTTCTCTCATCTCTCATACTCTCTTCCTAATACTCCTCCTCTCATAATCATTTTCATTTCCCTTGCCCCAAACACTACCTTAACAAGTTAGTAACCTCCAAGAACAACTGTAAGTGTGATATTTGAACCTGTCCAATATCTCCACACATAAAGTAGGAAGGTCTTTCTGAATCGAAACTGCAGCGCCAAGGATTTCTCAGTCCATAAGCCCATATCTCAGGCAGTGCATCTTGATCTTCAACAAATGGGTTGTCTTTTGGAATAGAATAGTTTCCCCACAAATCAAGCTTATCAATATCTTCTGGACCTGTACATACAAATATGAGAACAGTATGAGGGGAATTGCATATTCAAATTTGGAGAGTGATCAGAACGACAACATTAGCCATTAAACTAACAAGGTCCGACTCTGCCAGCCTCAGCGGCAGAATGCAATGCGGAAGAGAACAACTATTGTACAGAAAACTTAATCTTCTTAAAGGAACTTAATAGTGAATGTTTTAAGACTTACTTGGAATGTTATTGATATCAAGCCTCATAATTTTTCCAAGCAACGACTTCTTGTTCTGGGAAAAATTGTAAGGATCACCTTGACCACCACCATCTCCCATCATAAAATAAAGGTAACCATCTTGCCCAAAGAGTATCTGTCCTCCGTGGTTTGCAGTAAAGGGAAGACCGATCGTAATTATTCTTCTCACTTCTGATGGTTTTGTAGATGTTGCCTGAAAAGTTGAAACACGAATTGATATTTCATATGATCCCACAAGCTAAAAACTAGGAAGCAATGAAAAAATGCAAGTGGTTTGAGATTTGTACCAATGAAGGTTGGGATGCACTCCCATTAACAGTGTACTCAGCGACAACACTTTGATGTTGACATGGTTGGGATCCACTATCAGGTGGTAGTTTTGAAGGATCGCAATTAACGTCGGAATTACAAGAACACCTTCCAGAGCACCCTGGCCACTTAGTCTTGTCACAATTGAAAGAAGCAAAGAATCTTCCATTTTGTGCAAAGTTTGGATGAAATGCAAGGCCCATCATGCCAAATTGAGTATCTAAGTTAACTTCATCGGTTAAATCTAAAAACATTTTAGATTCATCAAGTCCCAACACTCCTCCTGACCCCATCTCGGGAATAGTTGCTAACCAAACCTTGCCCGCTTGGTTAGAGAAGAATGCACGATTAGATCCATCAGGATGAGCCACCATGTACAGGTATGATCCATTTCCAATTTTCTCAAGACATAAGCCATTTGAAGGGCTTGGAAGTTCAGTTTTGTTAAAGATAACAGGTTCCCCAACAAAGCAGACTGATTCTTCAGTGGACGCTCCACCAAATGCATTGCAGAAGTCGGTTTTTGACTGCCAGAGATCTGAGAGCTTGCTAGTACTAGAGTTGGTAGGTATGCCAGCTCGACCCTGTAATGAAGGGGCAAAGGGGGAGTTGACTATGGTCACATTTTGGCATGTATCCCACACTGTAGAGCAGAAGTCAGTAGCAGCTTGGATAGATTGTGGTGAATTTTCTGAAGTGGAGTTGCAGAGAAGAGGAACCGGCCTAGGCTTCGAATTGACGTTGTACAAGTCACCAGCAAATGGATCACACCTCTGAAAATATGATAAGAAGACAAAATTGGTAAAGGTTTGAGATATGGATACCACAAGTAGTATGTATGTAAGATGACCATCAAATAGGTACAAGCAGTCGACCATTTAAACTAATTTCCATATCAGGCTTATTAAGCTATGGTGAATCCTTATCTCTGTAAACAAAAGTAGAAATATTAGATCCACAGAATTCATCCCTGAACCTTCTATTGATGTCCGTTTGCGGCATCAAATGAATCAGCTGTGTAATTCATAACTTGTAAATAATCATTCAACTGGCAAAGTTAATTGAATTGAAGTTTTTTCTTTCTAGGATTAAAATTCCTCCAATCTGCTTGTATCTTAAAAAACAAGAACTATACATTTCAAGTAAAACTGTGGAAGAAGAGGTGCAAAGGTAGACTGCAGATACCAACTTCTCTTCATAAATCATATAGGCCACATTTGATAATCGCTTGGTTTCATTTTAAAATTAAGCCAGTAAACAATAGTAAATGATCTTACAGATATTTTAAAACACAAAAAGTTCCAAGAAACTAAATGTTTTTGGAGTTTAGCTTCAAAATTCACGTTATGGAAAAATCATAAACATCGATCTAAGAATAAGAAAATGCAAGACAAAGAACGTACAGATTCACTAACGTTGGGTTAGCTATCTCCACGAGTAAAGAAGAGAACTCATTCTATTTAGGAGATAAGAAAACGAATACTAGGTAAAGGTAATAGCAGTGAAGACAAGACAATTCAACGATTCAAATGTCTCCTTTAAAAATATGGTAAAGGAATTACGAGAAAACAAACACAATTTCGAAACACAAATGTTATAAATAAGGTCTTAGTTACTACTTACTATCACAACATGAAGCAATTCCTACTGAACCTCCACAAAAGCTCTGAGCAAACATGCAAAGACATAACAACAACGAACAATCAGCTACGCTATACACTAACTTCGATATATCTCAATCAAAAAAGAAAGGGTAAATTTTCCGTCTTGTTACAGGGATCAACAAATCTAGCCAACAAGAGCATAGGCATCTAGTAAAAACCAGTAACCACGAGATTAATTCCCCTGCCCCAATAATAGCCCTAAATAAAAAGTAATAATAAAAAGTCTTACCGCACAGACAATGGATTTAACAAGGGAAGCACAAGCAGGATGAGAAATGTCCATCCCTTGGAATTGTCTCTGTATAATCCCATCTTGTGTAGAGTTGCAGCAAACACTCCCCTTGTAAGGACAAAACTTCAATGTAGAGTTCAAAGTAAAGGGCGCCGCTACACCAATTATACCAGACAAAAAGAATCACAAGATTTCAACAAGAAACAATAGCACCAAAACAGAAAAAGGGTATTGAAATTTGAGACTGTAGAACTAGTAAACATCAAACGAAGCAAAAAAGGAGAACAAGAACCCACTTGAATCAGAGAAAAAGAATCCTAAGCTGTCAGCAAGAAACAAAAGCACCAAAACAGAAAAAAGGGTATTGAGATATGAGAGTGTGGGCATCCGTAGGTGGTCCAATGTAGCATCATCAACATGCTCTCTCAAGATTGTGACACTTATTGATTCATCAATCTTGTATCGGAAATCAATTTCAATTTTATTGAACCCAAAACTCGTTTGGGTTTATGAGCACTTATATCATATTAGATAATGTGAATATTTACTTCAAAATTAATTGGTGATGAAAGGAATAGTTCACTTTTATATATAGACAGGAGTTCTACTCATTTTCCAACTTGGGATCCAAAACCCAGCAGAATTAGTAAACATCAACCTAAACAAAAAAGGAGAACAGGAACCTCCTTCAATCAGAGAAGAAGAATCACAAGTTGTCAACAAGAAAGAAAATCACCAACAGAAAAAGGGGTTTTGAGATATGAGAAAGTAGAATTAGAAAACCAAGCAAAAGAGAACAAGAACCTACTTGAATCAGAGCACAAGGGAAGTGAAACTGTAGGATGAACAAGCAACAGCAGGCCACAGAAAAAGAGGATGACACCAAAAAAACGCCCCATAGAACAAAACAGAAGAAGAAAAGAGAGAATATAGAGAAAGAGAACTTTTTTTCAGACCATCCCTTAGGATATGCTCAAAAAAACCAGGTCATAATAAGAGATGTCGGCATTTCCAGCAAAAAGTATAAGAAGTTGGAGATATCAACATATTGGCCATGACTGACTTCAAACTTTCAAACCCTTTTCTCATTAGGAGAAAAGAAACCAGTCTCTAATTTATCTCTATATTACTACCAGTTGGACTTTGTTTGATCCAGCTTCTCGAACAAAACCCTTTTTCAAATCCTGCCGTCACTTTCAAGAAACGATAAGCTACAGATTCCTACGCATCCCTTTCATCAAGATTTCGACATGTTTTCTTCCAGTACCCATACAAATATATCAAAACTTCTTTTAATATATATATATATATATATATATATATATATTGCAAGGCGATTACTAGAAAAGTATGTGTCGTTGACTTTACCTTCAGTCGCTGTCGAATTGAATAGCGTTGTTGAAAATTCCACTGGTTTTCAACCAGAAATTCAATCGGGATATGGGTATCAGGTGAATTAAAATATATCAGTCGTTGTTCCAACCATTGTTTTCCGAACAAACTGCACCCAAAAAAACAAAAGTCTCCATGAGCCCACTTGGATTTTTTATTCAGGGAAAGCGAGAATTTGGTTGGAATTGTCAAAAAGGTAAAGATCATTAGAATTGTTTTTCAGCGTTTAGGTAATTCCACCAATTCTAGTTTGTATGTTTCTTTTTGTTATTGGAAGTAAAGTTTGATTTTGTTTCTAAAATTTTGGGATTGAAAAAGATGGTATTATGGTTAGCAGTTTTCTTAATAATGCTTAACTTAATACTCTTGTTTCTGCGTAAAGTTAGAACTGAATTAACAATATTCAATTTTTTTTTTATAACCGAGTACTTGGAGCTTCACTCTGGTTATCAAATATTAGCAGAAGTTTTTTTTTTTTTTTCCCCTTAGATTACAATATTGCGAGTAGATACTTAAACTACAAATCAAGTAGATGTATATATATCACTAATGCTAACTCAGTTATATTATTTGAAGTATCTAGATGAACAATATTCATACATTATCCACTTTCAATGTTTTCATGTTAAACAAAAGAATCCAAAAGTTTTTACATTTTTGTAATTTGGACAGTTTGAGTTGTGACTCATATCACCGGATAAATAATCTAAACTAGCAATATTTGGTTGTCAACGAAACCCTAGAACAAAAACATTTATTCTGAACTGCATTTTGTTTTTCGTTCATATGATTGTATAGAAACTTGAATACATCATAAGGAAGGAATCCAAAGCTAGTTTGTATGCTCAACAACCGATCGCACCGGGGCCTAGTTTCCATGACAACCAACAGTAACAAGCCACAGAGTAGGGGTAAATTATCTCGGAACCTATTATAAATGAAATCCAATTAACAATTTCCAATATTTTCAAAGTACAAAATGTGTACATGACATAATACAAGGCCTAAGTTAATACCCTTATCAAGAAATGCAGCAGTGCCACTAATGCAAGTATATGCTGACCCCATTTGATGCAGCAAACCAAACCTCGAAGACAGGCAATGGTGAATCCCAAATTTGTCCCAGTTCGGCTTCTTCAAGGGCGCAGTTGTACAACCTATAGAGCAGAACCTGTTTGAGTAAGGTTGTACAAGCCATTTGTTTCTCCTCCCTTTCAATTACACACACTGCCCCAATTTCTGATATAAACCAATTCAGCATCTCATGAATCAAGAGCGCCAAGGGCTTTCATGTCCTCTAAAAATGCCATATATGAGTCATCAATACTCTGTTTCTTTGGAGCAGAGGATGAGCTTACCAGCTCCGGTTTCCCTACAATACGAGCTATGGGCAAGGACGGTGCTGCTGCGGTTGATGGGGAAGGCTTTGGTTTGCCTTTCGGTGCTGCAATCTCTCTTCTCACTCTAACTGATGCAGGAACCTGGATAAGTGGCATGATATAAGTTTTGAGTGTCAGAGTGAACTTCATATGATCCTGATGTTAGAAGATCAGCTTAAGATGAACAGTAGCGTAAAGCTTCCAAGTCCCAGATGCCATGGATCAAAGTTCCATGTTCGTTCAAGTAAAACAGCTTTACTACTTTACAGATCACTTATAGATATACATTAGTATAATAAGCATAATTTAATCCTACTTCCATCTCAGGTAGCTAAAACACTTGTCAAGGGGGCGAGCTAGTGGAGCAATACTTTTTCAGGCGTGAAAACAAAAACTGCCCTTGACCAGGCCCCAATTCGCTCACGTTTTGTGGTACAATTCAGAATTTGGGCCATATAAATAATATTCGCTAATAATAAATTTATTTACGAATTATAACAGCTGGCTAATGAAAATTATAGTTATCTTCTTGTCATCCAAGCATATAGCCTTCCACTGAGACCTTGCCAGCCATATGCAACAGCTGTCAGCTTGGATTATTTTAAATTTTTTTAACAAGAACAAAACATTTTCGTTGAAACAGGGAGGCTTAATAACATCAAACCAAATGAAAGAAAAATTATACCGAGTGAATAAGGAAAGCAAGCCAATTCGAGCAAATATCTTAGGAAAAAATCTCTTGAACGATTTGGCTAAGAAGCACCACTGTGAGGACTTCAAACATGCGGCTTCATAACAATGCCACCAACCCCTTAGTGCACGGGGTATTTTATATTCAACTCGTTAATGAGGGGAAAGTTTGTGAAAGTAAGCGATAGCTATGATATTACCCTAATCCTAACATTTCAGGCATCACCAAATTTTAAAATCAAATTGCACCAGACTAGCATATAAAGTTATTTTACCATTGCTGTAAGTTCTGGAGTGTGTTGAGCTAATGGACGCTTAACAACAGTAGATGCAGCATATTTAACATATGAGGCCTTTTGAGGGACAAGTGGCATGTGTGCATTATGGTCATCTTCATGAAAAATGGGAGGAGGGCCAGGAGGAAGAGGTGGTCTCATCATGGGTGGGGGTCCAAGGGGAGGCCCAAATGGTGGCCTTGCCATTAACGGGACCATCATTCCAGGTGGGAGTGGGAGTCCAGGTGCAGATGATGGTGGCCGCATTTCTGGTGGAGGTGGAGGAAATCGAGATATTCCAGGGGGGAATACATCAGGCTGCAATGCCGGTATCATTGAAGGCCCAGGTACTGGAGGCCTCGGAGGTGGAGGTGGAGGAACCAGTTTAGAAACGTCTTTAGTCACTGAAGAATTATTTGTCTCTGCATCACCAGATACATCTTCGGACTGATCATTTGTTGGCTTTGGTGGCATCCCAGGTGGGGGAGGTGGTGGCGGGAGGGTAGGCACCTATACGAATGATACCAATTAGAATGTTAGCTTATTAAAAGTGAATAATAACTTAGTATTTCCATATTTTTTTCTGATTAAACACCAACAACATTCACATAGCTTTTTTCTTTGCCTGGAAAAGTCAACTAAAGAAACCAGAACCAGTCAGCCTCGTTACAGTTTCATTTCATATTTAGAAGATGTTTAACAGAGAAATTACCACAGCTGGTCCCTTGGAAGTTGAATCATCTAAAAATGCAGGCTGACTTCTCTCCTTGTCCTTGTCAACTACCATGGTTCCAGGAGGATGCATCATATTAGACTGCTGTAAAGATGGGGGCAGCAAAAAGGGAGGGCGGCCTGCAACTTGTTCCCTTGGTGGAGGTCCAGGAGGAGGTGGAGGCAACAATGGTAAATCCATGTTTGACGCTACAGGCTTGGGTGGCAATGGAGGAGGAGGAGGTAGAGGTAAAGAAGCAGGTAAAGCAGAACCATCAGCAGAACCCATTTTACCAGAGTCTGGCAATGGAGGGGGTGGGGGAGGGGGAGGTGGAGGTATAGCTATGGGAACCTCTTCTGGCTCCACGTTTGAGGATGAGGCAATACCACTTGTAGAAGCATCAGAAAGAGAAACTCTTGGTCCTATAGTTCGTGCTCAGAAAAAAAGAGTAAGACAAAAAAATATAAAAAACACCCATGTAAATTTCTGTTTTCTTCAAGATTGAAGAGGAAGTTAACTTACCAATTAATGATTTAAACATCGGAGGCTTCCCAGGTGGTGGAGCTCCAGTGGGATTTAGTGTGGGGTGATGGTAAACAGAGTCCTGAAGTGGCAGAACAATATAAATCCAAAAATGCAACACGTGGAAAAACATAAATGGCCAGATAATCAATTAGAGGTCTCCTACTTCAGGATTTGGATATTTTGCTCTCTCTTCTTCCTCTTCAGTTGTTCCCCTTCTTGGAGGTCCCAAATGACTGTCAAGAAGGCAAAATACAGCATGAAGAGCATAGAATATCTCCAAAAGAGAAAAGTTTTAAGTTAACTGCACTAAGAGCAACCGCATTCAAGAACAATGTCTTCCATACCTGAACATAACTGGGACCTCACCTTTTTCCTTCATTTTCTCTTCATATTCCTGTCCAAGATAAAATGGAAAGATGATTGCGGGTATCAAAGCTTGATGTCAATGTGAAAACTAAAGGAAAACTACGAAGTTGAATATATTGGATGCTTAGCTTGCATAGTAGTTTTTTTTTTTTTATGACCAGGCAATCAAAGCCACCCACTTTACATAGCTTGCATATGAGCATTGCAACATACCCATTGAATGCAAGTACAAAACCATAAATGAAACAGATTCAAAAAAAAAAAACTTAACTAGCGTGTGTGTGCGCGTTTTAATAATCATCATTATGGCCACAGGAGATCAGCTTCTCATTCTTTATAACAACTATGTCTTAAATCATAGTGATAAAATAACTTTTATTGAAGAGACTTCTAGAGAAGTTATTATAGATGCAAAAAATACCTTCCTCTTCTTTACCACAAGATTAAGAGTATCTTCTAACTGCCTTTTCTTGTGCTTTCTAGCTTTATCGAGGGCACCATCAGCCTCTGCACAACAACAGAGGGATTTTAAAGAACTGACGTACGAGTAAGCAGCTTGTACGTGTACCCTACAAAAAACAAAGATGAAAATACAAAAAAGAAAATGGAAGGCTATAGACTATAAAACTCTGTCACATTAATAAATAAAATTTGAATATCAAAGTCCAAACTGCAAAATAGACATCTCATATGAAAAATAAATAAATAAGACCTCAAATTGAAAACGAAAACTGAAACCATCTGCAAAAAAGTTAATAGAGTTCATAAAGATTGCAACTTACTCATAATTTCCAACTTTTGAATTTGCTCTTTGATTGCATCAGGATCTTTCTTCAAAATTCCCACCTCCCTTACTTTTTTTCTCTCTTTCTTATTCTGGAAGACACGCATAACAGCTGTTATTATAGTATAGGTAATTTATTTGAATCCAATCATGGACAGTTGCATCATAAAAGCACTAATAACCAAAAGAATGCCAACAACGAACGGATTTACAAGGTTCATTACAGAAATTTTTCCAGATATGAAAAGGCAACTTCAACTTCTGAAGTTATAAATTCCTAAATGCACAAACCTTACATTTAGTGTCATAATACCAATGATCATTCCAAAATCTCATCTCATTTCCCTTTCCCACCTTGCAACACAAAATTATTCTCATAGAGTCTATATAAGTCCAAGGGGAACTACACCTTCAGGATCGATACCTAGCCCCCACAACTCCAACAGTAAGTTGACAGTTATGCAATGAACCCGAATTAGCTTCTCAAATTCTTTATCAATAATGAAAGATCCTTTTTCAACTGAAATGCGAATGAAGTAAGAACGACAGAGATAGCAACTTTGATCAAGTTTAACAACGGCAAAAATAAACTTTTACTCGTTGCAACTCAAAAAGATTCTCTAGATAGTCCCCATCACACGGGATTCATTCCTAAAAGGGAAAATGACTGGGTATCTATGCCAAATGTCAGTTAAAAGAACACTGTAATATCTCACTGATCTAAACCCTCAATCTCAATTCAGGCACATCCCTTCAGAGTTAGATTACGAAATACTAAGGTCCCGATAACTTTTTTATTTTTTTTATTTTTTGTTTTTGAAATGTAAACTTGTATGTACCTAAATTCTCTACAAATGTGTATCTTCTCTTATGTAAATGGGTGAATCGTAACCAAATTCCATTGATCAAAACAAGTATTTTTAAGTTACTTTTTTTAACTTTCAAATTTTGGTTTGGTTTAAAAAAAATGACGTAAATATCAAAATCATGAAAATTATATGTTCGAGTAGTAGGTGTAGGTTTAAATTTCAAAAACTTAAAACAAAAAACTAAATGTTATCAACGGGCCTAAATATTTTTTTTTTTTTTAAATAAATTAATAAAAGAACATGTCCCTAAATGCATCCAAACGAGCCACAGTATTTTATTTCAGAGTTAAATGAACTAGAATCGACAGAAAATGATATAATCAAATATAATTGATTGCGATGAACGCAAATGGGGTTTGAAGAAGGCATCAATGGTAGAACTAGTGAGTTGACAATAAGCGATAATCGAATAAAC
>JBBMEG010060041.1:0-14894 GCA_037832605.1 Cyclanthera cordifolia
AAATTTTCAAACAAACACTTCATTTGCGTTTTTCCTAATTATCATTTTATTTTATTTTTAATTCTACTAATAATCTTTTAAAAATTCAACACGCGGTCTTCAAGTCAACGGTTTGTGTTAAAAAAGTAACGACAGTTGAATAATTTATTCAACACTTGTCCTTGTCACTAACAAAATATCATATGTCAACATTCAACAATTTGTGGTTGGATTATTTTGAGAGGAGAGTGATTTAAGAGTACTAATTACCCGTTTAAAAATTGATAGATTGAAGGATAAATATTGTAATTTTTTTTTTTTTTTTTTATAATTATTGTATATTAAGTTAAAATAAACAACTTCAAAATTAGATAAGATTCGAAATAATTAAATAAAAGATTTGATGTGATGTTTACCGAGAATTAAATACATATGGTGGTGTGTTTAAAGTAAATTAGGAGTTGAAAATCTTTCCGTCCTCAACTCCAAATCCATCTCAACTGGACTCTCAATCCTAATCCAATCACATGCCTGATGATGTTTGGACCACCATTAATAAATTGAAGAATGTGAGGGAAAGTGATAAATCATTTTTTCCATAGTCACGTTTTTTCAAAATCACATTTTTTATTTTTCATACAATTATTTTTCATTCACATCATATTCATTATTTTTTTTTTTTTCATTATCACCCAACACACAACTAATCATCATCTTCATAATAATTTCCTTAACCACAGCTACAATTAATCATTTTCTTCATAATTATTTCATTTTTCATTATCCTCCTAATTCTCATTTGTGGCCTGACCATTCTAAATTCTCTTTATTCCAAACATACATTTAATATTACCAAATAAGATAAGACTTATAACTTTATATAATGGGATGTAGTGAGAGGAATAATAATAATAAATAAAATATATTTTTGTCCGTACAATTTCATTGGTTTTCTGTATTTGAATAAGCATATAGTACCATATACGTATAAATCTATATTCTGCTATTCTTTTGGCATCTGTACTATGTGTCTCTATTAACCTGCATTTTTTCAAAAGAATTTCTCTAATTTATTGTTGGGAACTGCTATTGGATAAATACAAACATTTATTAAATTAAAATATAAATTTGGTTATCTACCAGTTAAAATTTAATTTATAATTTTAGAAATTAAAATATTTTCTTTAAAATTGGATAGAATTGATATTTGTAATTGTTCACACATTAATTAACTATTTATTTGGTGCCCATGAATTGATAAAAAAAAAAAAAATCAAATCAAATCACACTTATTTAGATCTTGTTTGATAATTAAATTTAGAGTCGTTTTTTATAATTATTTTGTTTTTTATTTTTTATTTTTGAAATTTAAGCTTGTATTTACCTAAAACCTTAACGTATGTTTCATCTTCTCTTAAGTAAGCATCTGAATTCTCTATCCAAATTTTATAAACCAAAACAAGTATTTGGAAGCTTCTTTTTAGCTTTCAAATTTTTGTTTGATTTTCAAAAACACAAGAAATAAATAGATATCAAAGTCATGAAAATTATGGGTTAAAGTAGTACTTATAGGCTTAAATTTCAAAAATAAAAAACAAAAATAAAATGATTATCAAACACGACTTTAGTTTTTCGTTTTTTATTTTTTAAATTTTGTTGAAAATATTCAACTTATGACATTTGTTCCACAAAATGTGAGATTTTTCAGTACACTTATATAACACTGGATTACTCCCTTCGTAACTAGTTAGTTTTGATGCGAATGTACACACTGTCTAATATGGTATCAAAGCACATCATGGAAGGGTCGGTGGCACACTGTTTTTATTATTTAGTGGTAATTCAATTCAAAACCACTCACAAATTCAATCATGAAAATTGATATTTAACTCACATTTGTTTGAGAGCATGATTCTCCATTTTTTTCATATAAACCAGAAGCTTCAAAGATGCATTCTATGGTGTCAACGAGAAGCCCTATAATGTCTACGAGAGAGAGAGACTTTTATTTACAAAACTTATCAAACTTCAAATGCGGTAATTAATCAATTATTACAAACGACATACTTCAATTGGTTTATACAACTTTTTTTTATTATTATTAATAGAAAAAAAAAAAAAAAACTAGAAAGTGAGTGTAACCTAACCCAACCACCATTCCATCTTCCCTGAAGCTACCAATGAGTAATGTCTTTTATTGTTGTGGTTGTGGGGGTCTCAAAGGACACCCGTCCTTCTAATTCACTTTCAATTTTGTTCATCTTTCACTTCTTATATAAGTTGGGAAATGACTATTTTATTTTTTATTTTTTATTTTTTTTAATAACTTCTAGAAACTTAAAAAGTAGAACACGTGTCAATTTGAGTACATATGAGCATAGGTTAGTGATTAATTAAAGATATTAATTATCATCACTTAATGTAGATGGTTTATTTGATTTCAATCCGATGGTTATTAGAATTGAGAAAACTCTTGAAGCTACCATCACAAAAAAAAAAAAAATCTTTAAACATCGATTTAGTGTATACTCAATTTATTTTGATTAAAATATCATTTTGGTCCTTTAAATTTTTAAAAGTTTAATTTTAATTATACATTAAAAAGTTTGTTTTATTTTGATTTATAAACTTTCAAATTTGTTTCATTTTGATCTCTCTATTTTTAAAATTTTAATTTTAGTCCCTAAAATTTAAAATTCAAAAAAAAGTTAAATTTAGTCTTATTATATTTTTTTTTTTTGTTAGTTTTTCTTATACTAATATATCATATATTCCTATAAACTTTAAAAATATGTTATTATATTTGAATAAAAAATATTATTGAACCAATTTCATTTAATATTAATTTTGAATTTATTTTAAAGATCAATTTTCAACGTATATTAAAATCTATGCATTAAAATTGAACTTTTAAAAGTTGAGGACCAAAATGAAACAAACTTAAAAATTTAAGGACTAAAAATAGACTTTTAAAAATATAGGGACCGAAAAAAAAACAAAGTGAAGGTTTAAGAACCAAAATGAAATTTTAACACTTTAGAAAATTTTTAAATTACATTTGAAAAAAAAAACGGTCGTAAATAATGACTTTATGTTATAAAAAATCATTGCATTTGTATTGAAATTAATAACACGCCCAACATGTATTTTTTTAAAATCGGTTAAAATATAAATAATATTATTTTAATCGGTAGACTCTTGACTAGGTTTTATTTTGGTCACTAGGCATTTATATGTCTAACGATAATTTTCAATTTTGTTTTATTTTAATTTTTAAATTTTTAAATTTTTTCAAAATAAATTTTAATAATATTAACTTAAAAATTTTCATATATGCCATTTTTAAACTTTTTTTTCAGGCTCTTCTAAAATTCAGGGCACCACTCACCTATTTATGGACTGTGACATCTATATCGAATGAGTGTAGACACAACTAAGGTATCTACAAAATTAATGTCACAAGAATTAAAATTAAAATTTGAAAACTAAACTAAAATAAATGTATGTGATTAATTTTCTCAATAATGAAAATTTTCAAGAATTAAAGTTAAACTTTAAAAACCCAAAAATTAAAATTAAGGAATGTGTGTATGGGAGTAGCTTTCTCAAAAATTTATTATATGTAAAAATTAGTTAAAGAAATAGTCAGGATATCCATTGGTCAAAAAAGCACTCAATTGTGCTATTTATATGCTCGTGCTTAGAGTGAAGAGAGAATTTCAGCTCTGAGATAAAGGTGTCTTCCACTTTATACACCAACTATTTTAGGTCGTGTTTGAACGACCGGGTTAGATTGGGTTATGACGAGTTATACTAATCTACTCTAGCCCAATGCGTGTGGTCCATTACTTTTTTTTTCTTTTCATTTATCTTTTTGTAACATCCGGGGTTAGGAGGGGTTGAATGAACCGAATCCACATTCGAATGAGAGGAATTTTTGGGATATAGTCTCATGGTTAAAGGCTTAAGAGAATTGGTTTTTACTACCTATACCATCAAGGTGCACCTTCTATTTCGATGGCTCAATCGAAGGAACTTCACAGTCAAGCATGCTTAGCTTGAAATAGTCTTACACTTTTATAATCAGTTATATCTACTATCTTAATTATCTTCAATTTTTCTATATAAAAAAACAATATTCATCTCATCACATCAACTTTTATCTCTTTCAAATCTTATCAGAAACACATACTTACTAACATTTCTCTTTAATTACCCTCCTTTGCTGGGTAGCAAAGCATTAAGTTTTATTATTATTATTATTTATTTAATATTTAGTTTTTGATTTGATTAATTTTAGTGCTCAAAACGCATGTTCTCTTACTTATGCAACTAAAAGTACATCTCTATCTTCATCTCTATCTCTCCATTAGACACGTGAATCATACAAGTACTTAAAATCATGATGTCTAGCATATGAAACATTGGCCAGCTTATATGGATTGAAATTGGATATATAGAACAACAAAATTCCACCAACATTATTCTTGGTTACAATTATTTTTATGAATCACATGAATATAATCATACAAATACTAAATGTATTGGATGATGGTACGTAGCAAGTCAACATATGCGTCCAACATTAAATGTATGGCATAAAATTTGAAAAGTAACTATTTAACTATTTTTTTTGAGATTATAACAATTAGATGTGGCGGAATTCGAACCTGTGACCTCATCATTTTTTGACGTTCACTAATGCAGTTGAGCTACTGTTCTTTTTGCTTTTTCCAACAAATTCTAGTGATTACAAGATAGTTCCTATGATTCGAATTCTTGAAGTTGCCCATAATGTATCGAAACATTTAAAATTTCAATATCAATAACGCTACAAGAATTAAATCACAAAATAAACATGAAAAGTCTTGGGTCATCACAAAGCATAATATAACTCATATGATTTAAAAAATTAAAACTTTATTTTTATAATTTTATAAAATCTAAAAAATAAATTATGTCATTTTAACCTGAAAATAAATTTTTTATGTGTAAAAAAAAAAAAAAAAATTGCAATAAAAACACACATAAACCAATAAAATGATGAAATCTTTCCTGAAGAGAAAAAAAAATGGAGGAACAATAAATGAGAATAATAATTACCTAATTTTTTTTAAAAAAAAACCCAAATTAAAAGTCACCAATGAAACTATTCCGTGATGATTTTTTTAAAACTGACTTTTTTATTTATTGCAAAATAGTCAATTTCGAGGGACTTAAAACCAATTCAAAGATACCCTTATACCATAAATAATTAGGGTAATATTTTTATTTTATTTTATTTATTATTATTTTATTATTCTGAAATAAGGGCAAGATTTCTTTTAGTCATTGAACACTTCAGAAGAGAAGCGCTAGCCCTTTATTTTACAATAATATTAAAAAAGATTAGGCTGTTCTGTAATATATTAACTTTTTTGTAATTATTTTATTCTTTTTTTAATAATATATTACGATATTTTAGTAAACATTGATTCCTATCACAAATACACGCTATACTAAATACATATATGTTTAAAAAATAATAAAAATATATTCAGTCTAAAATTGAATTAATTTTTACAAATTTTTACTAAGTTAAAAATTATGTTGTCATTGTTTAATCAAATAGGGTAGGATCGCAGTTAAAATATATTGACAAAATAATAACAATAAGGAATAGGAAGAAGGGAGAGAGTGACACAATGATTTAACGTGGAAAACCCCTAAACAAATTAGACGGGCAAGGATAGAAGAAATCCACTATAAAAAAGAATTGCAAACTTTCTCTCTTACAATGTAGCACCAAACTTTCTTATAAAGGAGAAACCCTCCCTATTTTTATCTCACACCCTCACTCACTTAGATGTGGGATGTCTTGGGATATTTTGGGATGGTTTGCCAAAAATGGACATCACTTATTTATAGCACTTCTAAACTTGAGCTCAAACTTTAATCATATGGCCATAAATTGACCACATCTTGCCTTGGTAATTATAAGACAATCACGTGGTCACAATTTTTTCACAATTTTACTATGAACAAAGTGTATGCTATAGATAATTATATACCAATCTTAGGCAAAGAGTGTTGTAGAGTTATCTACACCAATCTTGGATCAAGGATCCTGAATTATCTAGATTTTTTTAATATTATTTAATAAATTATTTATTTATTTTTTAGAAATGATCCATAAACATCAAAGAGCGTAAGATTCTATTTAGGCAAAAAAATACAATATTGAAAGATAATCATAACCCTAAGGTTTGACTAATGTAGAAAATAGACGATAAAACACGTACACCAAGAAGAAGAAGAAGAATAATAATAATAACAATAATAATAAGGACAAAGATATGTTGTGTATTAAAATAATTGTCACTTTTTAATTTTCTTCTCATTACAGCATACAGTAAGTGAAAAAGACAAATAGAGACGTGGAGAATTAGATGATGTAAATGAACTAAAGAATCATATTCTCACATTCAATTATAGGATCATGCCACTCAATTTGCATTCGAATTTTCAATTTTCAAAATCTTAAAAAAAAAAAAAAAAAAAAAAAAAAAAAAAAAAAAACTAGTTGTGGAAAAATATAATTATTTAATGGGTTTTGATAATACACTTATAATATTAAATAAGAAAATGAAATGAAAGTGTAATTAAGAATAATTATTGGGCATAGCCACGTGTTTTAATTTGAATGAAAATATTGAAGACTTTAATTTGGTAATTATTGAAAGTAAGAAAGGTTAAATTATGTATTAAAAATATATTATATAAATCTTTTGGAATTTGAATGTGGTAGCTTAATTAGTCAAAAGGTTCTTCCTATGGCCTACTAAAAATGTTAATGTTTCACAACTTTGACTATATTTTTAGTTAGACAATCAAAAGAGATTTTTGAAAAGTCTTCACACTTTAACAACTACTTTTACCATACATATTTAATTATGCTTCCTAAATAAATATGCTTACGCCTATATATATGTGTATGTGTGTGTATGCATATGTGTATGCGTGTATGTATGTATGTATGTATCTATATGTATGTATATATATGTATGTATGTGAGAATGCTTTTAAATATAACCATAGTTTAACTGATGTTAGGCGACAAATATTTGAGATATCTTTGGTTACGACAAGAAAGGAAGGAAAAGATAAAAATAAAAATAAATTATTTATAGCTTGAATGGGAATCTCGAAAGACAAACAATACAAAAAAAAAAATTTATTCTCTCTTTTAATTGCCTTCTCATCTCATGCCACCATCACAAAAATATCACTGATCTTTTAACAATGTTTAATTATAAAAACTCAATATAGATCTAATCATATGTAATGGATGAATTAACATGCAACCTTTTCATCATCTTGACTAGGATAAAAGTATGATAGATGATTGAGTAGTACATATTTTCATAATAAAGATGGTGAGAACTAATATTTTAGAGAGAAAAAATTATGATGACATGAAACGCGCTTAGGTGAATCTTAAATAAGAGTATGAATTATGTGAAACAACAACTTGAAATTATGTCAACTTATTAAAGATTAAATGTCAGATCAAATAACAATAACCTGATCTTCATTCATATGAATTCCTTACAAAATATTATAATGTATGAAAAAAATTTCAAAATGATTTATGAGCTTTGATTAATATCATGGAACATTTTTTTAATTTTCATTTAGATATTTCATAACCTTGTATGCCATTAATTAGACCATGTAACGCCCGGGGTTAGGAGGGATACATGAATGAACCGAGTCCACATCCGAATAAGAGGGATCTTGTGATATAGTCCCATGGTTAAGGCTTAAGATAATTGATTTATAGTACCTATATCATCAAGGTGCACCTTCCTTTTCGGTGGCTCAATTGAAAGAACTTCATAGTTAAGCGTGCTTGCGTTTAGAGGCTGGTAGTTAACGTGGTCGGATCGTAGGGATGTAGGGGAATGCTGGTACTTAATGACTGTTTTTTATTTTTGTATTATGTTTATTTTAATTCAAAAAAACATCTTCTTTTTTTTAAGGAAAAATGTGATAAAAGTATATATCTAACGGGTTTTTTTTTTTTTTTTTCTTGAGTACTCTTCGGTGTAAATAGTTTTAAATAAATAAAATAAAATATATAATTTTTGTAATCAGTGTCACACTTATGTGTTGAGCTTTTATTATTGTTAGTATTTTTTATTTTACAAATCTTAAAATTAAAAGAAAATAGATAAATATTATTTTAGTCTATGAACTTTGACATTTGTTACACTTTAATTTTCACCTTTAAAAATCTAATTTTCGTCCATATATTTATATATATAATTTTTTTTAATCTCACTAAAAACTTGAAGTCAATATAATTAAAATAGTTAAATAATGTTGATGTTTTTAATACAATTAAAGACAAGAGTGAACCTATTTTAAAATTTTATAAAAGAAGATGTTAATTTTATTTAAAACAAAATAAATTATAAAGATTTGTTTTAAGTTTTTTATTTATTTTTTTTTTAAGTTGATCGATCAAAACCAAATAAATCTATAAATCTATAGGCTATAATTAAAATTTAACCGATTAAAATAAAATAAATTTTAAAATTCAAAAATTAAAATTAAATCGTTGAAAGTAGATCAATTTATAATTTTCTATTCTAAAAGCCAAAGTCAAGATTAGTCAAATTTGTCAAAAGGAAGTCAAGTTAGTCAAACTTGTTTTTGAAGTAGAATTGATAAGATATCTCACTTCTCAACTCCTAAAAAAAATTAATAAAATAAAAATGTAAGCATTGAATTCAACAAATATTAATTAGGAAAATATCTTTATGAATTTCTGTCCCAATTTTATCCTTATAAAATGGAGAAAATTAAGTAACATTAAAGAGGTTACTAGCTAATTTAATTAATTCATCGATGAAAACTATGAAATTTGTCTCTCTACCCACACTCATTACCTTAAATTTACCCTTTTAAATATCAACTAAGTAAAAAACATGGTTAAGAAAGGTTTAAATTTATTTTTTATTTTTTAATTTATATTACATGTATCATTAGCGAGTATTTATTCTATAATTTAATAACCAAGTATGCTTAACTTAAAACAATCATAAATTCTTAAAAAGTATTTGATCGAGTAAAAAAAATGCTGAAAAAATTTAGTGCAGCTTTTGGAGATAGTCTTCAGTCTTAGTTAAGACTAACATGTAACGTGGTTAGGTCGCAATGAATGCAAGATAACATCGATGTCCATAAATGGATAAAATCTGGATCTCAAATACGAGTCTAATCTTATATCTATACATTACAAAACCCCCTAATACTACATATGACCCAATATTTATATAATCTCAACATGAACACATAAATTTCATTATTTTATCTACTTAACTAGACAACGAGATTACTAGTTGAAAATGATATTTTAACAAAAACACATTGACTATAATAAAATAAGTTTTAGAGTACATTAATTAAAATGGTAATTCATTGTTGTTTTTCACATGATAAATGTTTGGTTTAATGATATGATAATGTTTTCTTCTATTTTTTTTTTCTTTTTTGAGTACAATGTGAGATGAGATATTTAAAATTATGATATAATTTTAGTTGAGATAACTTGTTTATATGTTTGGAATATATGATACATATGTCATTGTTTATTTTAAAGTTTTTTTTTTTTTTTTTTTTTAATTTTATCGAGCCGAGATTGTTTTAAGGCTTAAGATTTAAAAAAATAGAAAAAAAAATTGACTCTATATAGTGGAGATTGGATGTTGATTTTTATTATATATATATATATTTATTTATTTAACTTGCTTTAAATATTTGCATGCATGACATGTATTGACATGCATTATTAAATTCTAAGTATTTATAATCTTGACTGGCTTAGAAAAGCAAGAGGTTGCTTTTTAATATCTTGTTTTTAGTTTATAAATTAATGCGATAGTGATTGATTTACGTTAACGGTGTGTTGTGGGCAAATAAAAATAAAAAAAATTATGAGAATAATGATTATAGGGAGAGAATTAAAAAAAAAATTTATAAAAACATAATTATTAATTGTGTTTGTGGTTAAAGAAATATTTATAAAGTTAATGAGAAATTGTGTTTGTGGCGAGGAGAATGATAATGATAAAAACAATAATTCTGATGTCAGTGATAAATAATTATGTGCAGAATAAAAAATTGTTATGAGAAGGATAAAAAATAGTTAGGAGAAGAATAAAAAGTCATTTGAAGAGACGTGATTACAGGTAGAATGATTCTCAGTAGTTCAACATGGTAAACCATTCACTTTTCATTTTTCTTATTTTTTATTGATGACTTAAACATTCCCTAAAATATACAAAAGAAAAAAACATGTTTATTATATTAATGAAATCAATAAAATATTGACTCTTTAAATTTATACCTTAAAATTGTTATAACTTAAAAACAATAACCACATATGTAATATAAGACATATATATTTTTGATAAATATCTGTATAATATATGAACGCGTAAACGAGCATACTTTTTGTATATGTGGCATATTTTGTATCACACATTTTTTTTTTAGTTGACTTTTTTTTAAAATTAAAAAAAAAAAAGTGTATCACAAAATATGTCACATACTTAATAAGTAGGATTTACTTACGTGAGTAACAAAATAATTTCACAGTGAAGAAATTTTTTTCTAAGAGAAGGACGAAATTACCAAAAATTAAAAATAAAATTAAAAAAAATGTGAAATTTATAACGTATCTCGATAAATGCATTTGTGTTTGGTTCGGTGGCGTTAATGGACAAAAGTTACTCCAACTGGATGAGGCCGAGTGTTTGGAAGCAATCCATTTCAGAATATATACTTTTTTTGAGTTTTTCAATTAAATTAAATTATATGGTTAGAATAAAATTATGATCTATGAAAAATTAAAATTCATTAATAATTACTTAAAATTAAGTACATCCCAATTATAAATATGCTTCTCGATCTACTCTAAATATATGTTAATTTTGTTCAACATAATTAACAACATGAAAAACAAAATTGAAAAATCAGCAAGCATTCATATACTTAAAAGTAGAAAAAAATAAAAGATAATTAAACACAAGATTTTTATGTGATTCGGTACGTATGCCCTACATCTACGTCACTTAAAAATAGGTTTGGATGAGGCAATCTTATTAGAGAGATTCTTTAGTCATACTTTTACAATATACAAATAAGTTTACAATTAGAAATCTAACAAGATTGCTCTTATACAAAAGAAAAATATCATACATACAAAGGAAACAAGGAAATAAAGGAAAAACACCACATGTCTGAAGTCCTTTGAACCAAAACTTTGACTAGTAGCAATTTCTTCTCCAAATCAAGCTTTCAAGTTGATTTTGATTGCTCACAAAGTCACAACAAAAGAAATCCCTAAAATAGCATTCTTTCATGTGTTGAACCTCCAATAATCAAGAAAAATGCAAGGAAAATCGAACTTACAAAACTCACAGCTGGACAACAGCAGTACAGACGAAGCAGCGGTGATGGTCGATCTTTACCGTGGCTGGACGACGGCGCAACTTCTCGTCTTTGCTGGCTACAACAGTTGTGAAGGAGAACCTCTCTCATTTGAGATTCTCAACCAAGGTGTGGAAGAAGTAAAATGGGGAAAATGAAATTTTTACCCAAATTTCACTAAGAGAACTTGTCAATTCTAACTACAATTAAATAAAAACACTTACTTCATAAATAAGTGAAACCACTTATTTATAATCATAAAATGATTGCACATGAAACTAATAAACTTGACACCATGTAACTATATTTAGATAATGGTAAAACCTCCTAGCTAATCAACATTGTTATCCATACTAAATTTTATGATTAATTAAACTAATTATTTGATTAATTATGTATTAACTAATGGATAGAAAATGATATTTAATTAAATTAATAATAGTAATTAAAGTCTAAAAATACTTTATAAAAGAAATAAAATTGTATAATTAAGATATTTATAACTGAGAAGTGACATGGAAAAGGACCACCGATAGCCACGTGGTTTAAAGAGGTTGTCAGAAGCAGTTATAAATACCCCTCCATCTCCATATCTATATCTCCGCCATTAACCAAACACCTTCATTTCTCATTTCTTCTCTCGATACAATCTGGGTTTCTGCAAACTCCATTGTCAGTGATTTAGAGACATTCAATTTACCAAAAAAAAAAAAAAAAAAAAAATTTAAATTCCCCAAATTATTACCCTTAATTTGGAGTTCTCCCCCATGGCTAACAATCGCGCCCACCATCAAGTTTCTCTCAACGTCTCTGCTCCGCCGCAGCACGCCGGCGACACTGGGTTCGACGACGACGGCCGCCCTAAAAGGACTGGTGAGTGTTTGGACGAATTTAAAAAAAAAAAAAGGTGGGAATTAAATTAAATATTATTTAATTTTGTTTGGTTTGGTTTGGGGGGTTTTTGTGGATAGGGAGTGTTTGGACGGCAAGTGCTCATATTATAACGGCGGTGATTGGATCGGGGGTATTGTCTTTAGCATGGGCGACGGCGCAGCTGGGGTGGGTGGCCGGACCCGCCGTGATGTTGCTGTTTTCGGTGGTGACTTATTACACATCCACTCTTCTCGCGGCGTGTTACCGCTCCGGCGACTCCGTTGACGGAAAAAGAAACTATACATACATGGATGCCGTCAGTAACAACCTGGGTAAAATTTGAATCAACCCAACAAGCTCTGCTCTACCAATTTGCTTAGAATAATTTGGATATATATGTGTTTGTATTTGGTTAGGTGGGTTCAAGGTGAAATTATGTGGGCTTGTTCAATATGTCAATCTGTTTGGAGTAGCCATTGGATACACAATAGCATCAGCCACAAGCATGATGTTAGTATCTTTTTTTTTTTTTTTTTTTTTTTTTTTTTTTTTTCCTTTAAACTCTTCTTTTCTAGCTGATTTTTCTTCTTTTTTGTTTTAACTTTAAACAGGGCAATTAAAAAATCGAATTGCTTTCACAAGGGTGGTGACAAAAGTTCTTGTCATGTGAATGGAAATCTTTACATGATTTCGTTTGGAATTGTTGAAATTTTCCTCTCCCAAATACCAGATTTTGACCAACTGTGGTGGCTCTCCATTGTTGCTGCTGTTATGTCTTTTACTTACTCAATTATTGGACTTGTTCTTGGAATTATTCAAGTTGCAGGTCTCTTCTTAAATCTTTTTTAATTCAATTTTTTTAAAAAAATTATTTACTTTTAATCAAATTCATATGTTAATTTTTGTTTATTTTCAGATAATGGGAAATTTATGGGCAGTCTCACAGGAGTTAGTATTGGTACTGTCACTGAAACTCAAAAGATTTGGAAGAGCTTTCAAGCCCTTGGTGACATGGCTTTTGCTTATTCTTTCTCCATCATCCTCATTGAAATTCAGGTAAATTAAACCGCTCCGAGGATCTCATAATGTCCCACATCGGTAACGTGGAGAGTCCTCCAAGTATTCATAAGATAAAACGGGTTACTTCTCTAATTGTCAATTAGTTTTGAGATGAATGTCCACGCTTTCTAATAAACGCTTGTATAATTTAATAATCCAAAAGTAGGTTTTGACTGTTTTTTGAGAGCAACATTAGGCTACTTTGATGGTAATGTAGGTGACAAACAAGTATAAATTTTGACAATGAAATCCTTATTAAACAGAGTTTGATTGTTTACTCTTTATAATTGTTCGTTGAGAGATTTGAACCTGTAACCGTTTAGAGTATCGTTTTTTTTTTAAATGGTATATGATTTTGAAATATTTAAGATGGTTTAATTTTTGTAATGTAGGACACAATTAAAGCCCCACCATCAGAAGCCAAGACAATGAAGAAGGCCACATTTCTAAGTGTATCAGTCACAACAGTTTTCTACATGCTCTGTGGCTGCATGGGTTACGCAGCCTTTGGAGACCAATCGCCCGGCAACCTCCTCACCGGTTTCGGCTTCTACAACCCCTTCTGGCTTCTCGACATAGCCAACGTAGCCATCATAGTCCACCTCGTTGGCGCATATCAAGTTTTCTGCCAACCCCTCTTCGCCTTCATCGAGAAATTCGCTACGAGCCGATTCCCAGACAGCCAATTCATCAACAAAGACGTCAAGATCCCCATCCCGGGTTTCCGACCCTTGACACTCAACCTCTTCAGGTTGGTTTGGAGGACGGTGTTCGTGATCTTCACGACCCTGATCTCGATGCTCCTCCCGTTCTTCAACGACATCGTTGGACTGCTCGGAGCTTTGGGATTTTGGCCTCTAACTGTTTATTTCCCTGTCGAAATGTACATTGCTCAAAAGAAGATTCCAAAATGGAGCTCGAAATGGGTTAGTCTTCAAATTCTAAGCTTGGCTTGCTTGATAATTACAATTGCAGCAGCAGCTGGATCAGTGGCTGGGGTGATTCAAGATTCTAAGTCAGTTAAGCCCTTTCAAACAAATTACTAAATGGTAAAATTAATTTTTACTCTCATTATTTACTCTTACTGCTGCAAATGCAATGGCCAGTTGGCTTGTCTTAAATTCAGTAACTGTGGTAATTTTTTTTTTTTTTTTTTTTTACTGTTTACCGTTGAGTAAGTAGTGAAATCAGACCCCATGAGGGAGAGTCTGTAAATTGTGATCCACAACTTTTAATTCCCAAAAAAAAAAGAAAAGAATATTTATAAGAAAAGTCCTATCTTTTGGGAATTGTTACTTTTCTCCCCTGTTCTTACATTATGAAGAATAATTTATTAAGATTAATACTCAAATTATGACCAATTATTCCATGATATTATTAAAAGAAACGAGTTCAATTGACAATTAAATTTAGCTTAGTCGGATCATATCATAACCTTATGAAAATAATGGGATGATTCCGAAATCTTAGTAGAGAATTTGTCTCTCATGCTACAATAGTTATAA
>JBBMEG010060082.1:0-14889 GCA_037832605.1 Cyclanthera cordifolia
CATTTTCATATGCAAGAGTGTCGCATCAATTATATGCCAAAATGTACTATAAGGGGGTATGACTTCTTGAAGCTTCCTTCCTGCCAAGTTATATGTTGAATGCAATATAGTTGAAGTGGTCCTTATTGTATTTCCATATAGTCTTTCAAAGACAAAACGTATTTCCAAACCTTCTTTCTCCCTTTTTCGAAAACCTTTTCACGAGGCAGGTGATAGAGTTTGTGCTAGTGGTACAACCCACTTTGCATTTTCGTTCGACTCACTTACTCATCGGGTTAGAGCAAGTGCCACACAGTCGCCATTTCGCTGCCTCTGAAGTGCGACTATGACAAGTGGTATAAGAGCCTAATTTGGCTCCTTTATAGTGACATTGAGTTCACCTGCGATAGATTAGTTGGACAGGTCCCATGTCGATCGGCTATTGGACCTGGAAGAACAGATGGTCGATCTAGCTGAAATGTCGGAGTATGTCCTGTTCTTGGATTCTCGCCTGAATGAGATTGATGACACGGTTGATGCAGTAGCTGGCCTCGCTAGACGGGATGCTCGTCCAAGAGAAATGGTTAGGGTAGAGACCCTTGAAGTAGCCACACGGTCTGGTGGCAATGAGCGTGGAGAAAGCTCGTTGGGCTATGTTTCCCGCATAGAGGACTGGGTCGAAACTATTGGCAGGGCGCAAAAAGCAATGGCTCGGATGATATCTGAGCTGTCCGAGGAAATGAGAGTTGTCATTGGCGTCATCAGGACAGAAATAGCTAATTTGAACGCTCAAGTTAATCTCACCATGAGGGTAGTGGGAAATCAAGCCTCAATTAGAGGCATCGTTCAAACAAGTAAGGTCAAGGTGCCTAAACTGAAGCTCTGGGGTTCGAGATGTAAAAGCTTTGGAAAACTTCATATTTGATATGGAACAATATTTCAAAGCCACAAATACAGTGTCTGAAGACATAAAAGTCACATTAGCGACAATGCATTTGGCGGATGATGCCAAATTGTGGTGAACATCGCGCTATATGGACATCCAAGAAGGTATGTACAATTGATAGTTGATAGTTGCTGAGACAAGAATTGCCCTCACAATTCTTCCCTGAAAATGTTGAAGTTCTTGCAAGACGCAAATTGCAAATGTTGAAGCACACTGGAACAATTAGAGAATATGTTAAACAATTTGTGGGGTTGATGCTTGATATCTGAGATATGAGAGAGAAATACAAGATCTTTACTTTTTTTCGAAGGATTGAAGCCGTTAGCAAAGGCCAAGCTCTAGAGCAGAAAGTACAAAACTTGACCGAAGCATATAACGATACAAAGAAACTATTTGATTTGGTCAGTGAACCAACAGAGGAGAAGCCTCAAGAGCGAAGAGAGAGTATAACCTCTTCGTACCAAGACAGTAGAGATTTTCAACCAACCTCTCCTAGGAGTTGGGGAGGAGCCCGATCGAGTGGTCAAACTGGGGAACGCATACTTTCCCCGCCTAAAAGTGAAAACTCGTGGCAAAAATTGCACCACCTTACGAAGCAAAGCCATAGATCATGCTTCTTATGTGATAGAGGTTGCACCAGTGGTGCCACTCGCTTTGCGTTTTCGTTGGGCTGACTTGCTCGTTGGGTTAGAGCAAGTGACATACAATCGCCATTTCGCTGCCTCTGAAGTGCGTCTGTGACACATATCTCAACTGACCTAGTGATGTGTTAGCATCCACTCAATATGTGGTTCAAGTCTTCTTTATAACCTCGTAGTACCCTCTATGTAGGGTCGTTGTCCCATCCCTCAAGCTTGTTTGGAGAAAGTTTTTAAGAGTACTTAAAATTAGTGTTTAAAATGAGGATTTTTTTAGTATTTAAAAGTAATGATATCGATTAAAACCTCGTTTAGATATAGATTTTTTTAGGAGTATTGATTAAAAAGAATTGAAAGCTACAAATATTTACTACATACTTAAACTACAACCATATATTTTACAAGAAAGTTTGACTCTATGTTTGTTTTTGGTGGAAAATGAGTGGTAAACCTATTTTCAAAAACCACTCGTATGTATTTGTAGTAAATAATCGTTCATAATCGCTCATCAAATCCTTTCTCAAACAACTTCATCAAATTACATCAAATATATCATTCAACCACTACTAACACCAATCATCAAACAAGTAATTAATTATTCAACGACTACTAACATCAATTCTCAAACAAGTAGTCACCTATCATCAATCCCCTCATTCCTCTCCGCTCCACTCTTTTCTACCAAAAACAAACACATCCAAGAACCACCCATAGTTAAATTTAATCAACTGTTATCTAAGGAATTGGTACAAGCAAAAGGGCATGTGGGAGAGATCTTGGAATGTGCCATGAAATTAGAAGAGTTGGGAAAATGTTTGGTCAATTTCTTAGGAAGCAAAATAGATATTCTTGTTTTCTTCCTTTCATGTGATGTGATTGAGAATTAGTGTGTGACTTTACTTTATGAAAGAAGTGTATGAGCTAAGATAGCACAATCAATACAAATGTTTAACCAGAATGCAATGCCAATTTCAAAGTGGAAAATAAAACCATTGTCATTTTTCTTTATTAATTAATTTATTTATTTTATTTTTCTTTATTAATTAATTAATTTATTTTAATTTCTATCAATTATTGGGACAGGTGTTTGAAAACCTATGATCATTTGGTTATGGACACCCTGGATTATAGATACAAGTTTATACTAAACAAAACACATACAACATATTTATTTTTTGGTTTTTTTTTTTTAGTACAAATTTATACACTATTATTTACTTCTTCTTTTTTTCTTCTAATTTTCTATTTATATCATATTTATTGATTTTTCGCGGGTTTTTTTTAATAATAAATGTAATTTCTTAACACGGTATCTACTTTAATAATCTTTACCGAAATTGAATTTGAAATGAAATTACAATGCAAATGATCTAATATTCTAGTCCATAAACGTGAGAGATATAAATTTTCTTATTTTTCATTAACTTTATACAAATAAATAAATAAATATATATATATATATAACATCAAATTCTTAATAAATATCGTATTAAATTTTAATATCTACTAATATTCTTAACATTCATATTATTTATATATATATATATATATATTAATTAATGATTACGAGAAAATTGGTAAGTTCAAATCTCTTAAACACTAACTAGCCCATGATTTTATTTCAAAAAAAAAAAAAATATAGCCCATGATTTTATTGTTCTTTAATTAATAGCAACTACCACCCATCAAAGTACCTTCTTATTTAATCAATTGACTTTTTTTTTTTTTATTCAACTAAATTTGAGCTAGAAATTTAAATCAATAACTTTTTTCGTGGCTAAATTAAAAGCTATCGCACGTAAAACGAGTAATTGCTAGACGTTTCTTTAAAATTGGTGGTTAAATTCTTTCTCCTACATTATGGTAAATTAGTAGATGTAAATAATTAAATTTAATTAATGTTTATGTCTTTTTACTTATTATTATAGTTAATACTTTTTAATTTCACACCTTAAAGGAGAATTCGAACTTCTAACCTGTTTCGAATTGGAATATTATATTCAATATTAATTGGATTATAATTATATTTTAATTTATATAAGCAGTAGCTTATTTGATACACGGATGACTTCTATATATGCCTAGCTACATGTGTGTATGCATATGAGTAAATTTTAATTTTGGTCTATATGGATAGTTTTCTTATCTAAAATTCATTTTATATAATATGAAAAAGAGTTATAATTTAGTATTTGTGATTTTAAAAATTATAATTTAGTTTTTATGTTTTAATAAAATGTATATGTATAAAAAAATTTATTGACATCAAGTGACTGATTAGACAACGAAATAACATGCAATTACAAAATCACTTTAATTATTTTTAGATTTTATAGAATTAAATTTTAGTTTTTTAAATTATAAATATTAAATAACAAATTTTTTATCCATTCACTAAATTTTAACCTTTTTTGATTATATTAATTAAATGCTATATATAGATATATAGATATTTTTTTTTTTTTTTTTTTTTTTTTGCAAAGTAGACTGTTTATTTGAAATTATGTCTTAAAGTTATGTTTTATTGACATTACTAAGAACACATTTGTCAATAACTAAATAGTAAAAATTAGACAAAAGAAAAGTAATTTCAATTAAAAAAAATTTGTCGGAGACCTATTTTTGTTTGATTTTTTTAAAAGTAAATGAGGGGTAAACTACCGCTCCTCCGCACTAAAAGAAATTCACTTTTTATATTTTGCAATAAATAATGAATCTTAATTAACTACTCATCAAATCTTTTATTTAACAACTTCATCAAACTTCACATTAAATCTATCATTCAATTACTACTAAAACCAATTCTTAAGGACTATGAGGTCATGGGTGTAATGACCCGACTCAACATGAAGTCAACCCCAAGCCTTAACCTCTTATCCATGATCAAACTATTCATTTCAGAGACATGCTAAATTGAAATCAAGATTTATTTCAATCAAGGTAAATAAAAGTCAACAGTGTGGAATTTTAAATATAAATCGGATACCCTTTCAGAACAATAAAAAGAAAAACCCTCAAATAATCCTAACATGCCTTTATGTCAAATAGTTCATGAATTAAAAATAAAACCTAAATGTGGTACGAAATAATTTATTAAAAAGACTCGACAGTGCCCATGGTCACGTTAGCTCCAGTTCAGCCACCTCGGTCAGTCCTATGTGTACCTGGAGAAATCCACATGATAAGGGGTGAGTTTGTGAAAACTTAGTAAAGGAAACCAGTACTGGATCCACAGAACATGTCAATGAAACAATAACGTGAATAAGTTATTATCTCAAAGGTAAAACTCAAAGTCTCTTGGTAACCAATGCTAGTGCGAGGGCATCTCGGCGAGCCGAACAATCTGGTTGCAGCAAAACCTCAAGCACTCGCGCGGCAGGGTAGTACAAACACCCTCCGCGGTGGGATATCGCCCACTCTCACGCCTAACACATAGTCCCTGGGAAAGGTCAAGTGAACTTTGGGTAGGTAAAGCTAACTGGGTTGCCACTCGATCCTGACACTACCCCAATGAGGAATATCGTCCTCTTGCTCGGCACCTAACAATTCCCCCATCTAATGCTACAACTAAGACGCGTATGTCCTCAGCTGCATCTCGGGATCTAAAAAGTTACTTTTTCTCTTTGGGACTCAGGGCTAACTCGCTTGGTCCCCTTTGGAACACCTCAATCAATCACATGCTCGGTTCCCTTTGGAACTAAATTTTAAACATACAAGACACATAGAAAAATTCGCAGGCCATCACATGTTAACATACTTCTCGAAATTCACAGACTAAAGTCACAAAAACAACATGCTTTCGGAGTAACACTAACACAGAACATGCATTCAATACAATTAGATCACAACATGTTCAAATCACACAAAATAGACATATTCTGGAAAAACAGTCTCTTACCTTGGCCTGAAACAGCACAAAACAGTCCTGGAATTTTGAAGCTCGGGTCCTCTAATGAATCCTCACATAACAGTGCTTACACAGGTCAAATGGGTGCGAATTTGGACCTGAAATCTTGAAAAATGGACTCGGGGCACGGGTTTTACCTTAGGAGTGAAAGTTGGATTTTTCGGTCACCGGAGACGGCGGCGGCGCGTGGACTCACTTACTCAACAAGAACTCCCAATTATCAGGGTACGTAATACCAACAACATCTTAACAATTACATGAATCAAATCCAAAACCCTCATAACTTAACGTTGCATTAACTGGGCCGTGATTTACTTTATAAGACATGAACCAGCGCCCCTTGGCATATTCCGACTCCCTCTATGAACACGTCCTAAACCAGCGCTCCTTAGCGTATTTCAGTTCCCTTTATGAACATGTTCTAAACCAGTGCCCCTTGGGATATTCTAGTTCCTTAGCTTAGTCGAGGGTGGCATGTTACATCATATCCCCAAATGTTGGAGGGAGCATATACATTATGTCTCCCACCTCTGAGGGAGACATGGTACTTTCCATCCTCAAGCCCCTAGTGCTAAGTCTAAGGATACATCATTCTCAATCTACAATGAATACAACATAATCGAACCAAATATATTTGCACTTTAGATGGGGTCTAAAATTTTCAATAATTCTCACTTTCAATCTATTGATTTGATCCCAAACCTTAAGTCTTTTTAAGTTTAGGGTCTAATTTATATTTAGCTATGATTTGACTAATAATAAAAGAAACTATATATATTGAAATGTGAGTGGCAAATGTGTGTGATTTTAAAATATAGATTCAAACTCCAAATAAAAACTTCACCCAAACAGACAGATCGACTAAACATATCTCAAAGAGGAATTTCACTCAAACTTAAGAACTAAAACGTATTTTCCCAAAAATAAAACCATAAAAGTAATTAATTATAAATAAGAAGAAAAGCAATAGGACCATCCCTGAGTTTATCTTCTCAAGAAATGAATCCGAAAATATACGAGTTGAATTGATAATGTTTATTTAATACATTGTATTGAACGAGTTGATAAATTGACAAACCAAAAATTTTTAGTTAATCCAAAAACTTTTCTAAATTCAATCAAATTCATCCTTAAACATTATTAATAAAGGAACAAAGAAAGGCAGAATAATGTCCATGCTTATAGATAAAATAGGAAAAGTAAAAGTGAAAGGATATTGCCATGAAATGAAAGATTCGAACCGTATCTTCTCGGATAATTAAGTGTATATTGATGCCATTAAGTTGTTATTATGGTCATTGTCGTGATATTTTTTATTAAATAGTATCTCATATCGCTTGAACTATGTTTTAGTTAATAATCTTTAGTAAACTTAAAATATCCTCATAAATATACGATACTCTACATTAGTAGCACTAAGTTGAATCGAAAATGTTAGTGGCTTGTTGGTTTCTTTGTTTAATAGTAATACAGTCTATCACAAGTCGTTTAGATGTTATTGTTTGAAGATGAGTTACAAAAGTTTATTTTTAATAGCTTGTTAATGTCGTAAGTCAAACATCTCTATAAGTTATATTGAAAATGGATACTTATATATTAATCAAATATCACTCAACAAATTAGTCAGGATGGCCGAGTGGTCTAAGGCGCCAGACTCAAGTTCTGGTCTTCGCGAGAGGGCGTGGGTTCAAATCCCACTTCTGACAATTTTTTAGCTTTTATTTTCCTTTCAGCTCATATAGCAAAGGGACGACATGTCGTTCATATTTCAATAATTTTGGGCCATTTTCAATAAATGGGCTTGGCCCAATATACATGGAGCAGTAAAAGTTTAAAAAATATAATTTCGTTTTTTTCGTCCCATTTCTTATAATATTGATATTTGGACGTTAAAAAAAAGTTTATAAGAAATTAATTATTATTACATAACTATGCTGAATTGAATTCATACCATTTTAGTTTACAATTTTTTTTTTTTTTGTGATGATTCAACTTTGGAGAGAGATCGAAAGATGCATTTGTTTCATTGTTTGTTTATTATTCATTTCAACACCACATCACAATTCGATTTTAAAAATTGATATTTAGCAGTCATTTGAGAACAACCTTTAGGTAGGGTTTGTGATGTCCTCCCCGATTTATACTAAAAAAAAAACCTTGAAGAAGGAGAGTAATTATAACTTATGTCTTCTTAATCATGGATATAAAATAGTACAATGATAGACCCGATGTCTTCTTAATTAGAACTTATGTTTTATTAATCATTTTATTTTAAGTATTGACTCCTCGCCATTTTCATAAGTAAAAGTGTCACATGAATTATATGCCAAAATATACTATAGGGGTATGACTTTTTGAAGCTTTCTTCCTACCAAGTTATTATATGATAAATACAATCATTGATATGCCTCTTATTGTATCTTGTCATATAACTTTCAAAGACAAGTATTTCTAAAACTCTCTTTCTCCCTTTTTCAAAACATTTTTACGAGCTCGTGATATAGGTTGCACCTATTGTACCACCCGTTAAGCCATTCTGGTTCGGCTGACTTGCTCGCCGGGTTAGAGCAAATGCCGCACAGTCGTCATTCCACTGCCTCTAAAGTGCGACTGTGACACTTAACTCATTTGAGATTCAAAGTTTTAGATCAAACAAATTTAGTGGGTTCTTGCCACACTTTCTATGCTTCTATCTTTGAAAGAATTAAATCTATTTAACAACACGTTGTATGGAACGATTCCAAAAACTTTCTTAAGTCATATGTTGTCCAAAACCATCAAAGCTTAAGTCTTGCAAATTGTTGCTACTATGATTCAAATGTTTAAGATTGAAAAAAAATTAACCATTCCAGATGATCATGACTAGATATGTCCAACTCAACCAAGAAACATTAGTTGAGAATAGTTTAAAATCATCATTTGGGTAAGGCGACAATAGTTTAAAAACATACTTTGTAACACATAAATTTGTTAATGGCACTTGCCAAATCATTGACATCATAAAAATCTACCCAGATAAAACCCAAAAGCCATTTAAAATCAATATCATTTGAGCACTTATTAAATCCAAGATTATTAAGAACTGACAATTTTGAAAGGTTTTCAATGGGAATGCATTGCAAATAATAGTAAATGAAGAAAAAGACACTTGAAAGGTTAGGAATGTCTTCCGCTAAATCATGTTGCACTCCTAGTTTTAATCAAGACCTCGCGGTGCTTCTTCTCCTCCTTGTTCTCTAGCTGATGTCGTGTGTGTTATAGGAAAATCGTTGGTATTCTTTTCATTTTTTAGGGCTCACACGTCCTGATATTTGTTTTCTGTTGGCAAAGTGTCTCAATTACAACTCACGACTATCAAAAGAATTTTTCGTTACTTATGTGGTACCATTGAAGCTCATCTTCATTATGATCATAGTTCTATCACTCTTGCTGCCTTTTGTGACTCGGATTGGGCCCGAGATGTCATTGATCGTCGTTCACCTACTGAGTTTGTTATATATTGGCAATCTAAGAAGTAAACTACAGTTTCTCGAAGTTCAGCTGAAGTAGAATATAGAGCCATGGCATTTACTGTTTCAGAACTCTATTGGCTGTGACAGCTGCTTCGTGAAATGTTTTTTTAATGCTCTTTCAGCTCCTACACTTTTCTGTGATAATGAATAAGCTCTTTAACTTGCTCAGAATCCAATATTATGGTCGAACAAAGCATGTAGCAAATGATTATCATTTCATTCGAGAGAAGGTTGCAGCCAAGGATAATGCTCTATGTTTTATTTCTTCAAATGATAAACTATCGGATCTGTTTACAAAGTCTCTGTCTTTTAAGCATTTACTTCATTTGCGTTTCAAACTAATGCCTCCCTAAACTCTCGACATTGTTTGAGGAGGATGTTATAAGATTCAGTTGAATTATAATTTAAGAGTGTTATTAAGTTAGTCAGTTTGGTTTTATAAGTTTTCTTCTTCTTGATTATTTCTCCTATGTATATAAATATGAGTCATTCTATTCATTGATTGACGTTGAATATACATGTCTTCACTATCGAGAAGCAAATTGAAATGCTCGAATCTCTAATCTTGAAAGAGTTACGTTTGATCCCGATGACAATTACGAAGGTATTTCAAAATAAAAAGAAATTAGAATAAAATTCACTTCAAATATTATTGATGGAAGACAATTATACTTTGAATGACACAAAAGTATATCACTAAAATGATATCTTATTTATATGGTAGAGGCAATTGTATGAACATTGCATACATGAAGCCTAAGGTGGAAATAAAATTCATCAGCATTTGCAATGACACACATGCGTATTTCCAACTTGTTTGCATAGTCCTCCTCGTTCGCAATGAGGAATGCAATGAAGCCAACACTTTCCTTCGTAATCATCATCTACTCCAGGTTTGCAGTTGCCAATACCCGGATGGTTGTTGCAGCACATCCCCCCACTCTCTGGATTTTCTTTCAACAACACCTTCATTGTTTCATCACCAGCACTTGCATTCCAACTCCCTATAATGAATTCTATCCATTACTTCTCCGATAATAATCGTAATAACATTTGGATAAATTATAAATTTAGTCTTCAAAATTAAAGTTAAAGTCCATATAGTTTAAAAATCTAGACTTTAGTCCCTACCGTTTGGAAAAATCTAGACTTTAGTCCCTATGGTTTGGAAAAATCTAGACTTTAATCCATATGATTTGGAAAAATCTAGACTTTTAGTCTTTATGGTTTGAAAAATTAGAATTTAGTCCCTAAAGTTTGATAAAATCTAAAAAATGTTCAGTTGTTTGTAATTGTTGGTGAATAAAATATGTACAAGTTTGTTACTTTTTGTGTTTAATGGTGTGTGAGAATAAGTAATTGATTGGACAAAAATACATAATTCATACATTACATTTACGTACTTAATTCGCCTAGGATTTATCAAACAATAGAAACTAAATTTGTTTCTTCAAATCATAGGGACTAATTTATGTATTTCTCCAAACAGTAGGGACTCAATTCTATATTTCTCCAAACTATATATATAGACTAAAATCTAGATTTTTAAACTATAGGGACTAAACTCTAACTTTCATGAAACCACGTGGACTAAAATTATAATTCGCCCATTATATTTATATTTTATTTGACATGTTTGGAATCGTAAGAACAAATAGAGATAGAAAGACTGAGATCAATTTTCAATGTTTTCTTAACAGAGTTGTCATCTCATCTATCACTTAACGATATTAGTTTCAAATAAAACATAGTTCTTCGATACAAACAAAAGAAAAATAAGACCTGAATACAAGACGAGGAAGGCAACGAAGATGAGCGAAACAACTCCTACTTTAGCCATTGGTTTGATTGTTTGAGAATGTTTGATACCTTAGTAATGCTAAATAATCTATTTTTATAGCGAAAATTGGTTTGATTATTTTTCATGTATGCTAATTTATTTATTTTTGAAAGGCATGCATGGGAATTTTTATTTGTATTTATCGTTTTTTTCCATTTACCAAAGTAATAACACCTTGGACTTTCATATTATTTCCCTTTTAGCATTAATTTATATGGAAATAAACATCGAATTGCTCCAGATTTTCTCCCATTTTCGTTTTTTTTAATGCCATTATTACTCCAAATGCAATTAAATTAACTTTTATTGATGAATGTTTTGAAAAAAATATTTATCTACGTAGAGTATGTTTAGGGGTGTTTGTTTGAGGATTTGTAAAATGTTTATTTTGAGCGTTGAGATAGGAGGAGTTGTTTTGAGTGATTAGAGATTTTTGTTTTTGAAGTATCTCGTTTGTTTCATGATTTTAGTGGATGATTTAGAATTAAATACTTGTTTGTTTCATGGTTTGTATACTGTTATTTGTTTGTATGGTAGTTTTGTTGTGAGTTTCAAGGTAATTGATGATTTATATGGTGGTTTTGTTAAAGTGATGATAATTAAAAACTTGTTTGTTTAAAGGTTTTATTTAAATGATTATTTGTTTCAATTATTTATTCTTTATTTTTTTTTCTTTTTCTTTTTAATTTCTCTTTCATAACAATAGTTACATATGAATATATAGATGAGTATTTAGTAGGGATATTCAAACTCGGCATAAATTTTACATTTTTATCTCAAATTGATTTTAATTGTAGGGATATTCAAATAAATTTGTACATATATATCAATTTAATTCGAATCACTATTTTGCCCTTGATTACTTAATATGGAATTCAATGCTTCTTTTTCATAGCAAGCTTCTTTTTCTTTAAATAAATTATTTCCTTATGTATGAAAATCAATTTCTTTTTTCATCAAGAACAACTAATTTCGTTATCTCTATCTTCTTTCTTTCTTTTTTTTATATATCAGTTGTACGTTCAAAAATATCTCCATCTTCGTTCAGGTTGTGCTTTTTCTTTGAATTGTGAGTAGGTATTTCGCCATTTCGTGATAATACCCTTATTATACATATGTCTAATCACTAGTATTGCTCATGTATTATAATGTTTACAATCCCAGTTCTTATATTTGTTCCTCTCCCAGAGTTACCGCATCTCCCAGTTGGTATTGCTCATGTATTATAACGTTTACAATCCAATCTGAATTGTATTACTATTGTATTTATACGAATCAGCCTATTATTATCATAATCATCTATGCATTATTATCGTTAGTATGTTAGCGGTTTACAACATATAGAGTATTAAATTGGCCTTTTAACATTGGTTTTGGTATATCATAATACAGTAATTGTAATACAATATCAACGATCAGTATTATATATGTAACAAAAAATATATTAATACAATATTGTATACGTGAGGGTAGAGTATGTTTAGTGGGTGTTTTTTTGTGAATTTGTAAAGTGTTTAGATATGATGAGTTATTTTGAGTGATTAGAGATTTTTGCTTTTGTAATATCTGGTTTGTTTCATGATTTTAGTGGATGGTTTAAAATTAAATACTTGTTTGTTTCATGGTTTGTATATGGTTATTTGTTTGTATGGTGGTTTTATTGTGGGTTTCAAGCTAATTAATTGTTTATATGATGGTTTTGTTAAAGTGGTTGTAATTAAAAACTTGTTTGTTTAAAGGATTATTTGTTTTAATTATTTATTTTTTTCTTTTTAATTTCTCTTTCATAACTATAATTACATATTAATGAATATATAGATACAAAAATATATTTTTAATTATTTTAAATAACTATCAAAATCAATTGTTTGTATTAAATCAATTTTGAAATAGTAGTTTCTTCAATAGTATCTATAATATAGTATGAAAAAACAAAGATTGAAGGGATAAAAAGTATAATAGTACCGTCTATAAGTTGTACCATACGTAACATAATATAAAAATGAATCGACCTACAATAACACCGATAAGTAGTTTCTGAAATAGAAGCTTCATCATTATGAAAGAGTACTTTCTTCATATGTAGTAGCATATATAATATAATTAAAAAAAAGATAAACACATGGTAACATCCACAAATAATAACAGTACACAAATCCACCAAAGACAAAAAATATCCCGTATACATGAATGCAAATAGAAAGGAATCAACACAAATGAAACAAGATAACGATGAAAAATGATTCAGCAAGGCCCACGGACTGCAATTGCCATATACAACAATGTGTAGTGTTGTTCAAGCCACTAGTCTGGTAAAGCTAATAAGTAATAAACCTTCTCAACATCATGGAAAATATCCCGACACAAAATTTGCTTTTGTATCTCAATAAAGTTGTTGAGTTGATTGACTTTTCGAATGACTTCTTGGTTATGTTGTTGCCTAGGACTCTTTTATGAATCAGATCAATCACTCGCTAACAGTACACACACTTTCCCTAAAATGGCTCACGACCGTCCTCTTTATTCATATTCCATACCTTCTCATACAATTTCCAAGTATATATACATAGACACTATTACAACTAACTCTAGTGTCCTAATCGTTGTAACTACCTGACCACCACTATTCGTTACTCACATTTTTTGTTTGTCTCCTATACACTTTAGTAATCGGGGGTCTATCACTACCCACCCCCTAAAATACCACATTGTCCTCATGGTGAAACTCTAGAAATTGTTACTGAATGTGCTCAAACTCTTCCCACGTTGCGTCTTCTATATCCATATCCATACACTGAATTAATACCTCCTTTTGAGCTGGGTTCCTTGCTGCCTGCTGCACTCCTAACACCACCGAAGGCTGGAATTTCACAGATATATCTTCTAACATATGTTTTTGAAAATGTGATAACACAAATGTGGTTCCCTCTGCCTTCCGTAATTGAGATACATGAATAACTGGGTGGATTTTCAACTCCTCCTGTAATAACAACTTATAAGCCACATCCCCAACCTTCTTTGTTATTGGAAATGGTCCCACCTATCACGGTCTCATTAAGTCTCCTTCCCAACGAACCCAGGTGGTATGGCTTAAAATTTTAGATACACATGGTCCCCAACTTTGAAAGTAACATCCTTTCTCTTGGTATTTGCTTTACTTGTTCATGAGTTTAAACTGTTGTAAAACTAGGAACAATCACTACTACAAAAGAAGAAATAGGTGACGGTCTATTCAATTTTTTTTTAAATAACACGGATATACGATGTCGGTCACTTTTGGTGTCGTATATTTGGTGTCGCTCTGGACAATTGGTGTCAGTCGGACCGACACTAAATATGACCGACACCAAAAGTACTATTAAAAAACCAGCCCAAAAGATATATGGTGTCGGTCAGATCGATACGAAAAGGCCGACCGACACCAAAACTTCAGTTATATTTCAAAAATTCTCTTTCTTCAGTTTCGACACATTTCTTCAGTTTCATTTTCAGTACGTTTTCATTCTGCTTTCATCGTCATTCCAAGTTTATTTCTCCCTAATTTTCAGTGAAACCCCACTCAATTTTCAAGCTTCTTCTTCTTTTTCTTTCCTAAAAACTTCATTACTTCAGCTTTCTTTTCTCTTTACCCGCTGTCAAAAATCTCTTTTCATTAAGCTTTTCAGCTTTCTTCTTCTTCGTCTTCTTCATTTTCAGGCTCTAGCTTCAAATGTACTAATTTCTTTGTTATTTCTTTGCTATTTTTGCTATTTTTTAGTTTGCTATAGTTTATTTATTTGTTTGTGGGTTTAGTTATATTGTTTAAATTAGTGCCTTAAAGTAGTAATGTCTTATAGTAAATACTGCCTTAAAAGCTTGTGTTTGGACTTTTACCTTATGTATATATTATTTTAGTTGAGATATGAATAAATTGTTGATGCTTAAAGATCGAATGTCACAAGAATATAGTTTAAGAGTTGAGAGTTTTATACAAAATGCTTTACGATATTTCAAAGGATCAAATGTTGTTTGTTGTCCATGTTTGAAATGTGTGAATGTCAAGTACCAAAATGTGAATGTAGTAAGAG
>JBBMEG010060093.1:0-14888 GCA_037832605.1 Cyclanthera cordifolia
CCCCCCCTCCCCCCCCCCCCCCCCCCCCCCCCCCCCCCCCCCCCCCCCCCCCCCCCCCCCCCCCCCCCCCCCCTAAACTCTTTAGCATAAATAGGATTACCTAGGCAGAAGGAAATGCTCCAGCTTCTAGTAAACAATAAAATACTCCCTTCACACACCTTGTTTAATTTTTTAAAAACTTAACAAAGATAAAAGTTTTGAATTTTTTTTAAAAATGGCTTTCCCCAGGTGAGGCTTAACTCCCTCAAACATAAGCTTGACTAAGGTTTTGTAGCTGATATAGGTAAAATATTTCAAAAAATACCCGGGAAAGGCCTAGAACCACATAAAGGGTAGCCAAGCCCCTCCAATGCCCTTTGGGTAGCCAAGTTTCTTCCAATACATTATGGGAGATATGAAGAAACTATCAGACCACGACAGACTCGACCTGGACTATTTAGTCGGTCCGGTTGATCCTTTTTTCACTAAGAAAATCATAGAGGTGTCTATCCTGATGAAGTTTAAGTTACCAAAGTTAAAATCATATGATAGATCTAAAGATGTTGTAGAGTATTTAGGCACATTTTTTGTCAAGAATGGAACTCCATGGAGACCGAGATGCAATTAAGTGCTAAACTTTTTCATTCACGCAAGTCAATCTCATCATTTCGAGAGCTAGTCAGAGCCTTTGTCACATAATTCCCAGGTGGGCGAGATCAGAAGAAGTCAGTCACCCACCTATTTGTCAAGGACTGTGCCCTAATGACCTAGTAGTTTGTATATTCAAGAACAAACATTTAATGTTAGACATTTACTATTATTTATAGTTATTAATATGAGTTATTATTTTCGATAAATTGCGCATTTTATATTCAAATTGCACATTTTATAACCTAAACCGTCTACAGTATGTGGAATAAGCCTAGGGTGTTTAAGTCCTAGTAACACTGTTGGTGTAGCTCGTTTTGCAAGAGTTGCAAGCGACCTGATCCTGGTTGTTCATGTGGAGACATGCAAGTGAGGGTGCCTATAAGAAGAAGTTTTTGCATAAGACTGGACCATAAATTTTTTTGATCAAGCTAGTAATTTTATTATAGAATGGTAACAATTACTTCACGAAGAATGATCATATGTTGATTTTGATCTTTATCCTAAGTGGGTTGCAAACTCTTGCTCTATGCAAGCATTCTTTGATGTACATGGGTGAGACTAATCAAACAACACTTGACCAATAAGCCTCACATGTTGGAGATTTTCGTAATAAGTAGTTGGAAACGCAACGTCATAAGAAGGAATTCACGCCTTCCCTAATATTGAGGAAGAAGTAGAATTGTTCCCTTAAGAACTTATTCTAGGGCTTGGACAAATGTATCCCATTGGCCCGAAATGAAATTTGTTTATAAACAACTTGTTCATAATAGAAATCATTTGCAATAAAGAGAAAGATCTAATCATAGGGATAGACGAACATTTTACCCAGTTGTGAATAACGAACATGTTCGGGAAGGATCTTATCACAGATGACCGATTTTCACCGTGGACAATAATTTGTCCTATAGTGAGAAATTGTTCAGCACAGGACATTAGTGGAATAAGCCTGATGTTAACAAACAGAGATTAGATCTGAGTCGTTGCAGCTTTCAACCTATAGGTACACCGGTCCTTGGGCTAGCTCATAATTGCTGGTACACTGATCATTAGAGAAGTTCAAATTCACAGATTAATTATGTGCGACATAGTTAATACGAGTGTTAAGTTTAATAGTTAAACTTAATTAATTATTAGATTTGATATGATAGTTTAATATTTATTGGATAAATATTATTCGCAAAATACTAGTTTATTGAATAAACTAATTATGGAATACTTATTGAGTTCTAAGAAATAAATATGTTGGACATATAAGGTTGATAATTATTGAATCATTATTAAATGGAGAGTATTAATTAAATATGTTAGACATATTAATTGAATTATTAATTATTGGATAATTATTAAAGTAAAGAATTAATAAACGAGTTATATTAGTTGTAGAAATTTATTTATTTAATAATATATTGGATACATTATGGTTTTGGAATTTATTGAATAAATATCAAGTAAGATGAATAAAACAATAAATGAAATATATTGTAGTAAAAATCCTCCACATTTAAGGAGGATGAAAAATTTTGTCCACCTTTGTAAGAGGGAAAAATCCTCCCCATTTAACGACGATGAAAAATTTCGTCCACCCTTGTAGGAGAAGGAATTTTTGAAATTCATGTGTAAATTTTGGAGAAAAAATCTTTGATTTCTCCTAATATATTTTATTAATAGATATCCAACGATATTATATTTTCTAATTTAAACAGCCACATGTCTACTATAAATAGGAGACCTTGGAAGTCTTCGTTCTCATCCAACTCAGTTAATAAGCTTCCCACCAAGCACTCATTCCAACGTGGCAGACATAACGTGGAAGATTGGAGGATTCAATCAAGATGGTTCCAAGAGATTTGTTCATTACCTTCTTAACATAAAGACCCGTAAGAATTATTGAGAGGTGTCAATCAATATAACTTCTTTATGTTTTTCTAACAACGATTAATCACATAGGAGTTGCATGTAGATTAATCAATGAATAATTAATTTGAATAATTAGTTTTTAAATTTTTGTAATTACCTACACGCTTCTGACGTGTTAATAACGTGCTTTTACCTTACAATTTCAAACACTACTGACCGAGAAACAAAGGAGGCAAAAGACCATTCAGTAGTACATAACACGCTTCAATAATGAGAAGTTGAAAGGTACACTGATGGTACGACTCTTACGACTGTTGTGGCTAAAATAAAAGATAAGAAGTTCCTATCTTCATTGGGAAAGAAAGCCCCACTCATGTACATCGAGCTGTACACATGACAAAAATGACATGACTGCAGTGAAGTTAGTCAATTCCCGAGGGAACATCGAAGAAAAGCGCTCCATTTTAGAGCGTGAGAAGAAAATAAGCCGTAGTGAATCCGACTATAAGGAGTCATGATACGAATCGATCCACCAACTTATTGAATTCACATTAAAAAACTAAGACGAGATGCAAGGAAAATAATTTTCTATTGGCTTATAACATTCATAGCAGAATTTTAGAATATATTGCCTATTTTAGGACATTTTAATTTTCAAACCTTGTCAAACATGCTCATAATTGCTAAAGACCTTTTAGATGAGTTTTTTAGATGTATTTAAAGGATATCTACCATTTTTTCTAGCATTTAAGCCTCTCAATTGATTTACAATTGACTTTTGGCTTTCTTGGACTTATTTTCTACAAAATGCATTTAATAGATTTTTGAGTCCTTTTGAATTCCAATCAGTTCAAGAAATTTTGGCCTTAAAAAGCGCTTTTAATACCTCATTTTGGACACAATATTGATATCAAAACTTGAGTTTTTCTTGAGCTGGTTTGGTGTTGTATTTTTTTTTTTCAAATCTTGCTTTTTAGGTTTGAAGGTAAAATCAATTCTTTGGATTAGTCTTTGATCTTAACTAATGCGGAAGTGAGTTGTCTTAGGATCTAAGAGTGACCATCATAGATTTTAAGTGTGATCTAAGAGTCTTCACCATTCTAACTAACCCTTGGTTGAGATCATGTATTGAGTTTTCCATACTTTTTAGTTTTTTGCAAGGATTCTAGAAGGACCTCTAGCTGTGTAAAATCGAGCAACGTTGGAGCTTATCAAATCATGTAAGTGAAAGGCGGAAGAATACCCAGAGAATAGAGAAAAAATCGATTGAAAAGGGGTACCACCAAGTTCATTCGAGAATTATACTCCAAGGTGATGTAAGTAGAGCAAATCTTGATGGAGATTCATGACAATGTGGTATTGAAGTGGCCAAGAAAAATCATGACATGGTCAATATCAAGAGTAGAGTTTGTTCCTAAAATCTAGATTCGAATCACTCCTCAAATACTTTGATCAACTATAGTTAAATGATCTTACTTGTAAATCTAAACACAAGACATGGAAAGAGTGTTCATGGCCTTTAGCTCAAAAGACTTTGTTTCATTGAAACTTCAAAACATTCACCTCCCCTTCTAACAACAAATATCTGCCTTCAAGAAAACTCCCTAAAAGTAACATATTGTCATCTTAAAGGGTGTAACTCACAAGTGCTTAAATGCTATAATAACAACCAATACAACAGTTACCTAAAAACACATAAATGAGAAATATAAAATTGAAATTAAATGTAAATGACTAAAAATTTGAAATTAAAGTTTTGTAACCATTCTTCAAGATTTTGTAACCATCCACTCATAAATGAACCTCCTTTTGAATAAGCTTGAATGTTGTTTCATTAATTGATGCTTGACTTTTCATTAAATGGACGGACTTCTTGAAGAAAGATGTAATCATAGGGGAAGAACGAATTTCTGTCCCAGTTATGAATTACGAACAAGCTCGTGAATGATCATATGACAGATGATCGATTATATCTGTGGAGAATAACTCGTCTTATAGTGCGAGAGAGTTCAACACATGTCGTTAGTGGAGTAAGTCTCATGTTAACGAAAAGGGATTGGATCCCAGGTCGTTGTAGTTTTCAATCTATAGGTCCACCGGTCCCCAAGCTAGCTCATTATTGCTGGTATACTGTTTCATTATAGACATGAATTTAAACAGTTCAAATTGAAAGGATTAATTAGGTAGAACATAATTAATAGGAGTATTAAGCTTCATGGTTAAAATCATTTCATATACTGGATATATTAAATATAATATTTATTGGATAAATATTATTGAGAAGAACTTAATTTATTGGATAAATTAACTACAAATAATTATGAGATAAATATTAAGTTCTCAATTGTAAATATGCTTGACATATTGGGTTAATAATGATTGAATAATTATTATTTGAAAATTATAAATTAATATGTTGGTCATATTAATTGGTTTAATAATTATTGTATAATTATTAATAATTATTAAATGGACAATATTTATTAATATGTTGGACATATTAATTGATTTAATAATTATTGGATAATTATTAAAGTAGAGAATTAATATATTGGATATATCAATTATATAGATTTATTCATTTAATAATATATTGGAGATACTACGATTTTAGAATTTCTTGGATAAATATCAAATAAAATAAATAAAACAATATTATGGGTTTTTGAAATCCATATTTAAAATTTAGAAAAGGAATTTTTTTTTTCTTATATATTTAATATTAGATATTCACATATATTATATTTTCCTTTGGTAAGAACACAGTCCTCTACTATAAATAAAAGGCCTTGAAAGTCTTTATTATTGAGAAATCCTCTAATAAGTCATTTTCCCTCCTAAGTTAAAATCTTTTCCCCAGCCACTTTCCAACACGGGTCCTTTTAGGAAAAAGTGAAGTTCTTCGATTGAGCCACTGAAAACAAAGGTGCACCTTGTTGGTATAGGTAGTACAAATCAATTCTAAGTCTTTCTTTTCCATGAGACAATATTCCCCAAGATCCCCCCTTATTCATTTATGTATCCCTTCTAACCCTAGGCATTACACAGGAAGAACGCGAAGAACAATGAAGAACAACAAAAGTGTTTTTTATTCTATTTTTGAAACATATTATGAGTTATCCAAAAAAAAAATATATGATACCTGATCTGATGCAAGTCAAATTAAATGGTGATATGCTGCTGGGTGTGTGCTGACAAGGCGCTGGGAAGATATTGAAATGGTAAATTGAGATTTAATATAAGAAAATTTGGATCAAATCAATATATTTGGAAGATATTGAAAAAAAATTTTAAATTGGAATATCTTAAATATTTTGCATCGGACAAAAAAATATTTTTGAAAAATATGTTATCTTTTAATACTTAATATTTTTGGACAATATAATGGAATTAATCATAGTTAATATTTCTCGGAAATATGGGTAACTGTTGAAACTATTTCACATTTGACCTTCTCTAAGCATATATCAATTTTGTGAATTTTATTCACTATCAAAATATGAACGAACAAGCTTAGATACTAATTTTGCACTTTAAACAAATTTTCCAGCATGTACATAAGTTTTAAAATAGAATAGTATACACGAAAAAATTGAACACCGGGGATACGCAGTTCGGTACGTTGGTCCTACGTCCACGAGCACCTATGACATAGCCTAGGTGAGGCAATTTTATTAGAGATTTTATGAGAAGTTGTCCAACATACAAGATACAATTTAATTTGATTACAAGAAAATAAATCTAACAAAATTACCCTTAAGAATTTACCTAATTCTTATAACAAAGAATAACAACAACAAAAGGAAAAAGGGAAATGGAGTACACATTTCTTGAAACCCAAAGTTGAATCACCAAGAATGAAACTAATCCATAGGAAAACTCCAAGAATGCTCCAAGAATGCTCCAAGACTTTTTTCTTCCTTTTTCTTTGTCAAAATCTTCAAGAAAAATCGAACGAACAGTACCTGGAGAGAAGAGAATCGATTCTGGCCGAAATGGATGGCCAGAATCTGCCAAGACTTTTGACCAACGCCGCCGGCCACTGCCTGAGTCGCCGCTGGAATGTTTCCTGGCCGACGCTTGAGTCGCCTCTATGATGGATGAGCAAAACCGAGAGCCTACCTTGGGCTCTGTCTCTCTCAAGCTAACAAATGGGAGGGATTTGATTTCCCTCCCTCCAAACCCTCTCACAAGATGGGTTTACCAAAATACCCCTTCAAACTCCCTTTATTTTCTCAACCAACCTTTTGTATTTGGTATATTCCTCTACTTTCACTAATCACAAAGAAAAACGAAAGTAAATGGAAATTTCTTATTCTTGTAACTTTGATCAATTTACGCTTCATGATAAATGAACCACTTATTTATACAAAATAAAGTTAGTGCATATGGGAAAAATAGACTTGGAAACATATTACAATATTTAGATGGTTAAATAACTTCCTAACTAAAATTAACCAACCTAACAATCGAACTAATTACCCTAAGTATTATTAACTATGTATTTTACTAATTGATGTAGAATAAGGATGTTTAATTAAACAAAAAACCCTAATTAAAGTTTAGGCCATTTTCTTACAGTAACCATAAACTTAAAAAATAATCAAATAAAGATTTTAAAATTAAATCAGTTATCTTTGGAAGATTTTTCAATGGCATAATTTTGAGTAATTCTTAAACTTGGTGTTCAAAATTTTAAATTATGTTTTTGGTATTCAACAATAGTTAATCACCTAGGGGTTGCATGTAGGTTAATAATTAATTGGATTAATTATTAATTAAATAAATTTATTTAATTACCTACACATATCTGTCACTTTATTTGGATGCTCCTACCCCACAATCCTAACAATTGCATCGTTGTTATGCCTGATTTTATTGGATTATAGAGACGTGTGACTTTTGATACTGTTTTGTTTCATGAACTGAATACTCTATTTTCATTGATTATTCAACTATTTGAAGTTGCATTTAATGAACTATTTATTCGACATTTCTTTTATTTAAAGGTCGTTTTAATCATGCATTTAGGGTAGAGGTGTAGATGAGACCCTAGTTGGGGTTATGCCTTTGCAGTTGGTATAAAAGCTCGAAGTCATATATTCATTTAAGGTCGTCTGCTGATGGACCTATGGAATGGAAATAGTTCAAGACAGCCTTTTACGTTAAGTACTTTACTGATGTCGATAGACAGGATAGAATTAACAGTTTCACAGTATCAAGCAAGGTAAGATACATTGGCTGAGTATGAGTTCAGATTCAACAAGTTGGCCCACTTTGCTGAAGAATTGATTCGAATGGATAAGGAGAAGATCAGATATTTTTTCAACAGGTTGTGTATGGGACTTCAGGTAGATTTTCTGGCTCATAAGCCTTCCACGTTTAGAGATTGTGTGAACTTGGCCAAAACTTAGGAAAGAAAGTTTGGATAACAAAGGTATTTTTCTGACCGACACCGTCAAGGTTACAAGAAGAAACCCTACAACCACAAGGATCAGTTTAAAGGAAAATTACCAGAGATGAGCAAACATAGACATGAGCATAGTGGCCATAAATTTTAGCAGCGTATTTTTTTCCTCCGATCTTAAGTACAGTTGTCGGCCTGAGCAGCAACAGCCTAGGTAAGATTACCAGCTGCCTAGATTCGACTATCAGCAGCCGAGGGCAAAGCCTCAAATATTGGAAGGCTGTAGGCAGTGCGGGAAAAAGCATAAGGGTCAGTGCGGTGCAGCACCTAGAGCATGTTATAAGTGTGGCAAATCGGGCCATTTTGTAAAGTACTGCATTTATAAGGGTGGACGACAGACAACCGGAACACCTCAAGCGACCAACACACCTCTAGCTTGATTAGCAGCAGAAAGGAAGAGTTTATGCAAGTACCTGACATGAGGCTAATGCTAGTGGAAATGTCATCATAGATATAATACCTATCCTTGTCCATTTTACATGTTTATTATTTGATTTTGAGTCATCACATTCATTCATATCTACTTGCTTTGTATTATCTATTGTTTTGAGTTGGAACTTTTTAAGTTTGAGTTAGTAGTAGGCATCCTAGCTAGAGTGAGCATGATAGCTTGCGATAAGGTCAAGGCCTGCAAGTTGGTGATAGAAAAAAATGTATTGGATGTTACACTCATAGTCTTACCTATGAGCGAGTTTGATGTGATCCTTGGTATAGAGTGGTTGTTTGAGAATAATGTTATAATTAGTTGTCGTAGGAAAGAAATTATTTTTAGTCCTCCATCAAGACCTATTTTCAAGTTTAAAGGACGAAAGTCTGGGGAATGCATGAAGATCATTTATACCTTGAAGGCTAGAAGATTGTTGATTACTAGAGTGTGTGCATTCTTAGCATCAATATCCAGTGAGGAGAAGACCAAGTTTTCACTTGACGGGTTGTCATGATTGCAGCCGCCTAGAGAAGTTAAATTTTGTATCGAGTTGGAGCCTAGTACTATTCGTATTTAAAAAGCACTTTATAAGATGGCCCTAGCAGAATTGAAAGAACTCAAGGTAGATCAATAGTGGGTTCATAAAACCTAGTGAGCCTTAGGGAGCTCTAATGTTTTTTGTTAAAAAGAAAGATGGTTTGATGCAGATGTGTTAATTACCGAAAGGTAAACAAGGTGACAGTGAAGAATAGATATCCATCGCATAAGATAGATTTTCGATCTTGTTATCACCAGTTGAGGATCAGAGAGGATGACATTCATAAGACGACATTCATTTCTCGTTATGGATGTTATGAGTTTATGGTAATGTCTTTTGGTTTAACCAATGCACCAGCAACGTTTATGGACATGATGAATAGAGTGTTCAAAGAGTTTTTGGATAAGTTTGTAATAGTATTCACTGGCGATATCTTGATTTACTCAATGACCAAGTTTGACCAGGAGGTTCATTCAAGAAAAGTGTTAGCTGCACTTAGACAAAATAAGTTGTATGCAAAATTTTCTAAGTGCGAGTTTTGGCTTGATGAAGTTGCTTTCTTAGAGCATGTTGTTTCAAGAAAGGAAACTTTGGTGGATCCTGCTAAGATTGAAGAAGTAAGCAATTACAATAGTTCTACTTTAATTTAAGAAGTGAGAAGTTTTATTGGGTTAGCTGGTTAGTATAGGCGTTTTATTGCGAATTTATCAAGGTAAGCAGGGGCTATGACTCAATTGACCAGAGAGGGGCAAACGTTTATTTTGACTGAGGAATGTGAAACTGTTTTCAGGAGCTAAAGAGACGTTTGACTACTGCTCCTTTGTTGGTCGTTCTAGAAGGATCAGACAATTTTGTAGTGTACAGTGATGATTCAAAGAAAGGGACTTGGAGCTGTTCTAATGCAAAAGGGAAACGTCATAGCTTATACTTCAAGGCAGCTTAAGACTTACAGAAAAATTACCAAACTCGTGACTTGAAGTTGGTAGTAGTGTTTTTCGCACTAAAGCTTTTGAGGCATTATATATATGGGAAAAAGATCCAGATTATCACTGACCATAAGAGTTTAAAGTATTTCTTTACACACAAAGAATTGAATATGATATAGCGTTAATGGTTAGAGTAGGTGACGAAATATGATTGTGAGATCCTCTATCATCTAGGAAATGCTAATATTGTTGCTCATGCCTTGAGTAGGAAGACTTCACCACTAGTAGAAATCAGAGTTTTAATGATGGGCATATGCCCACATCTTTCATAAACGTTGTTTGACATACGATCATCATTAATAAAAGTGACATTAAAGACATTTAGTGTCGGGCACATTTAGTGACAGGCCAAAACCGACATCGAAAGATTTTGGTGTCACACAAGATGAGGGACACCAATGGCTTTTGGTGTCGGTCATGAGCGACACAAATACTATATGCTGTCTGTCACGACCGATACTAAAAGCCATTGGTGTCGCTCATTGGTGTTGGTTTGGAGCTACACCAATGATATATGGTGTCGGTCATGACCGACACCAAAAGGCATTTGTGTCGCTCCAAAACCGACACCAATGCTATTTGGTGTTGGTTTTGGAATCACACCAATTATATATGGTGTCAATTTTTGCGCCCGACATTAAAAATATGTTTTTTTAATTAAAAAAAAAGATTCGTACAGGTGGGTCCAGCCTGTTTTTATTTAAAAAATGTCTTATTATAATATGTTTTGTGGGTTACCATGTGGGTCACCATTTGTGCCCAACATTAAAAGTCCCAAAACATGTATAAAAAAAGTTAAAGTGATGATTTGTCTATTTCAAGGCAAACATAATACGAAAAAATGACTTGAAAATGTCAAATCGCCAAAATTTTACGTAGTATTAATTTATGTTCTCCAAACTCATCTTTAAATTAAATTTAACTTCTAACATTTGTTAAATTAACTTAAATTTCAGCAGCATAATGGCGTAACATTAAGATTACTAAAAGTTTGTTAATCCTTTAAATTATAGAAATTAAATAATATCCTACCAAAAATCAAAATACACAATATATAGAGACTTTGTCTCGCCAGAAAGTTTTGGAGAATATATATAGAGACTAAGTATGAAAAATATTTCCATAATATATATAAACAATATCGAAAATGCAATACAATAACTAATCTTTATTCGCTAATAAAAATCTACCTATGAAGTCTGCTCATCCGATTCGTACTTCATACATATCTTCTTGAGTGTATGGTTTCGTTGTGTTAAACTAAAGCATAACACATTATTTCGAAATTAGTAAACAAAAAGTTTTGCATAATATATAATCTAAAATTGTGAATGAAGTAAAACAAAAGCGTACCATGCCATTTATGGAGGTGCACGTGTTGGATATCATCTTTCACATGAACAATTGGACATAATATCCACACACTATTGATCTCAATTGATGAGGACACAAGTGAACAAAATTTTATCATTAATATAATAATTGTACGTGACAAAAATCAAAGAAATCTATGGTTTTTTTTACGTACCTTCACCGATTTCCATGTTAATTTTGTGGATCTGAACCCATTTTTTTATTGCCGCAATCGATAAGAACTATAAACAAAAGTGAAAACATTGGGATAATAGTCTAATTAAAACAAAAAAACTTACGTATTTACGATATGAGCTAAACTTTCATTGAGCGCCTTCTGACCGAGTGAGTTTAGAATATAAACAGTCCCATCTCAAGGAATTAAGACTACCAAAATCCAATGGTGCCTAAACGACATAAAGATGATTATAAACAGTACCATCTTCATAGATTACACGCTACGAAGTTTAAAATTTAAAAATGCATACCCGATATTAAAGAGAAAGAAGACACGTTGATGGACATCTGTAATCATGTCAAAATGATAAGCAAGATTCTTAATTTGCTCTTCTTGATTTTGATTTCTCAAAATCAATGCAAAACTAATACCGTCTACTAGTAAGTAGTTATCGAGAATCTGTTGATCGTAAGTAGCCAAAATGTAGCTGAAATAGATTTAGGAAACGTTAATAAATGTAACAAGTTGTTATAATAATTGAAAAATATATAGTACTTATGCAATATAACAAAGAATGGGAGTATAACCACTTTCTTACATCTAACAATATTGCAAATTTCTTCTCCGGCAAGGAAGCAGTTAATATGAAAACCATATATATTTTCGGTAAGATTTACTAATAGCATGTCACTATCACTCATACTATGTTTGGCAAAGTGATAAACCAGCTTGATTGTGGTTGGAAGCATTATGTCTGATTGATGAGATTGTGTATCTGACACAACCTTCTTACCTTTGTTTGGAAGTGACAGCTATGACAATAAATTTAATCTATTATTAGTAAAATAATAATGGGGTACATACTATAAAGAGGAAATGTAAAATTAAATACCTCTTTCAATACATTGGTTGTCTTAATAATCCATGCACGCGGCTGTGGCACAAAAGTTTTGACAGCTTATCCAAGGTATTGAAGCTCGTTATTTAGAGGAATTGAAAGGTCTAAATCCTCGTTGTTTCCAATTATTAAATCCACTACGAAACGCGCGTTGTACCTTCCTAGTGGAAGTTCATGAATCATATCAGGTGCGCCGCTCAATTCATACATTGTGTCAATGGCAACAATGTTGTCTATATTTTCAATAGCAAGTTGACATGCTACACCCTTCAAAGAAACACATAGTTAGAGTTATAGCGATATTAGTTTGATAATATAAGAAATGAAATTAATTTAATAATATGCAACTTACTTCTTCTATGTCTTGAACACCGGGATGGTCAATGAAGGGTTCTCTAATGACTTGAGGCATTTGAAAAATCTCATTTGCTTGTCTCATTGGTTCTTCCAGTATCTGGTGTGATTGATCATGATTATTCACATAGAAGGAGAGCAACAAACTTGGCATTTTTCATATTATCATTTGGATGAGCCATCTTGAAAAAAAACAGATGGAGATAAAAATTGACTCATGCCCCTAACACGACCTCGATGCTCGGGTGTTTCCAAGGCTTCTGTCAAAATATCTGCACTTCGATGTGCATTTTCCAACTTATTCTGAAATTCAAATATTATCCGTTAAATTAACATTAATCCATCAGAGATTTGAACTGTTAACTGTACTATTAATTAAACATCCTTACAATTCGATTGGAGTCTTCAATCGTGTCTTCATCGACATACACTTTATCATTTCCCTTTCGCCCTTCCAACCATAGAACTGCACGTCAGGATGGATCAGATTTAATATTTACACCCTAAATCCACCAAACATTGAATTAGTAAAGTGGAATAAAATAATCATAACATATAATATGTATTAAGGTTTAGAATTCTTACTAGCTCGTGACCGAGTTGAACATAACCCTTTCTAGCCATACGGTGAGGATATTTAAGAAGATTTTGTCTCTTTTTTTGCTCTTTACTATTTTTCTGTGTTTTAACACATTAGCAATATACTAAACATTAAAATAATATACAAATTACAAAACAAGTAGTTACCTTAAATTCCTCTTATAATCAAATGTTTACAAAATAATCTCACTACTCTTGTGTGATGTATGGGTATTTAGAAGACGGATGTACTAACATCTCATGGTCTTTGTTTATCAACAACTTGATATAATCTTTAGTGAGATTGTATCTAAATGTTCTGAATGTCCTCACCATGGACATCATGATCCTATGTTTGGACATAGGATCCACCTGAAATGACATCTGCTTAAAATAGAATAAGATCGGGTTAGTTATAGTATGAAATACATGATAATATTTAGTTAAGTAAGTATTTACCTCTATGCAATCCCATACATTCTCTTTTAATTAATCGGGGACATCACCCCAAGTATCGTAGCTGAGAGGTATATGTGATCTAACACATAAATCAATATAACTACGCAATTTCTTCGCACTAAAGCTTTTTAGAGTTATATTGAACTACGCGCCATTCTCCAATCATTCTTTTCTGACCGAGCACACACAAAACTGTCAAGCCTCTAGTGAACCTGTTTCGAGCAGGTCTGTTCACGGGTGTACCATCAGCATGATCGCTCTCCGAGCTAGACATGATGTCAATCTGCACAAGAGAGCGAAGATATGTTAAAAATATATAATTGGTTAAATTATCTTCAAAATGATTAATATACAAGTGAACGAGTCATCATCACTATCACTAATCTATTTATTTATCCATGTACCTTCACAATCATTTCTAATATAGGTGAACGAGTCATCATCAATAATATTAGGCAATACTTTGATGACCTCGTACCGACAATCTTGGCCGGTATCAACTTTATCATGAACATGATCTTCAACCCTTATTTGTTGAGGTTTAAAATCATCGATCGACGAGGATCAAGTTGATCTTTTATATAGAATATTTGCTTCGCTTGAGTTGCTAAAATGAAGGAGTCAGATTTATGTTCAATGCGATTAAGGTCTACAGTTATAAATCCAATGTCTTCTATGTTATTTCCATAATTATTTTCCACCGAATCACATTTGATTAAAACGACTGTAAAATTATCATAATCAAGCTTCCAAATTTCTTGAAGTACACCATAAAAAGTCATTTCTGACAAAAGGGATTTTTGTCCTTCGAACTAGAAACTTGCAATGTTTGTGTCGTTATCATAACTCCACTATTCTGCACACTTCTAAGATCATCTAGATTTTTTGTATGATATTGAATACCATTAACCATATAACTATTATAAGTGGTCACTTCTGAACGAGGTCCATGTGATACCCATCTCAACGTAGATGATATAGAATTCTTCTGAACCCCTAAACAGAGTCAAACACGATCATGCAACTGACTAGTGAATTTTTTTTATTATGTTCATCTTGAAGCCATTTTTTATTTTTAGTCCTAATAGGATTCAATTTAGACAACATCTGCATGTGTTGATCTACAAATGGAAGCACAACGTCTAAGTTATGTAGTACATAC
>JBBMEG010060114.1:0-14883 GCA_037832605.1 Cyclanthera cordifolia
TCTAAAACTCTCTTTCTCCCTTTTTCGAAAACCTTTTCACGACGTCCGTGATAGAGGTTGCACCTGTTGTGCCACCCACTCTGCCATTTTGGTTCGGCTGACTTGCTCGCCGGGTTAGAGCAAGTGCCGCATAATCGCCATTCCGCTGCCTCTGAAGTGCGACTGTGACACTCCGTACCAAACCTAAAAAAACATCAGCACACAAGACCCGATGCTCTTTAGAATTTGGGGCAGAAGCAGCAACTCCAGTTGAGATATACCTCTCATCCTTGCACATTGACTCTCTTGACACATAACAGAATGACCAATAAATACGAATGAGTTTGGATCTCCTAGAAGAAAGAAGAGGTGTAATCCACCTAAATATAACAAGATTTCGATAATGAAGTCCCTAGGCCGCGTTGGAAAGAACCTGACAAGGTCACCAAAGTCGCCCTCTCAGACACCTATAACCTTGAAGACATGGATTGGAATAAGATCCTCCATTCCTTTACCAAGTACATTTGAGAAATACTTTTCACTAAATATGTAGTCCAAGTTTTCAACAAGTATTAACAATAAAGATTGTTTTATCATTCTATGAAAAGCTCTCTAAATTTAAGCTATAAGTCTACTGATTTATCATACTTCAAAGTTTAAATTAGGGATAAGAAATACTAGGGAATTGATCGACATTTAATTGAAAAATTCCAAGTGATAAAAAGTCTAACACGAGCATACAATGTTGAAGAAAAAAAAATTACTCGACGTCAACAAAGTACTTAGTAAGAAAAAGAGGTATGTTTCAAAAAATGAAAAGGAATACATGGAAAAACAACAAAGTCATCAAGTCCTCCCAAAGTCGCGCTTGCTAAGACTCGGCCTACTGACTCTGACTTGGACATAATTAGTCCTAGTAGGAGAAGGCCAAACCATAATGTCACTTTCAGAAGCACCCTTGAACACGCGACAATTATAATAGGCCATGTACATCAGATCACTAGAAAGTCTAAACTAAATTTAAAAACAGAAGGATTAGCAACCTTTTATGGCATAAAGAGACTTAAAAAGGGACAAGAGGTTACCATAGCTATCTTCTTCATGAATTTGGCCTATTGCCCAACGAATGACAGTGATGCCAACATTATTCTCTAAGTTCACAAAGGTAGGAGAGCCTTTCACTAGATTCGCCAATTTAGAGGCATTCTTCAACCTTCTTTTCGTAAAAGTCTGCTCTCACCGAAAATAAGAAATATTAAACAAGTCCCCTCATAAATACGAGCAGCAAGACTCTGAGCCGCCTCGATGGAAGATCAGTTTGTTAAGACAAACTCAGCAACATCGTGAGCCTCACAAGTTTTAGCCAAGTCTCACTTGAACTGATCAAAGTTGGAAGTCAAAGAGGAACGTGTATAGTGTAAGTTCGCTAATATATGTCAAGAGGATGAAGCAAAATGCAAAAAGGCCTTCTAAGATAAAAATAAAAAGTCAGTTTAAAAAAACGTGACAAGTTGCAAATCCAACAAACATACCTCATACATCAAATAAGTACCAGTCCACAATACTTGGGAGGCGTCACAAAAAAGAAATGGAATGGAAGAGGTCTCGTCTAAAACCATAGACTAAGAGACAAAGTCTTCTCCTCCACTAGATCCAAAACAAAAGATAAGGTCAAAACAGGGCAGAGGACTAAACAAAGATTTTTGAAGAGCACAAAAACTAAGTTGGGTAGGAGATAGGGCATCGTCAGAGACGGTCCCTGTCCCACCATAGTTCAAGTCTGCCTCAATGTCCAAGTTCGGTGGAAGATCCAAGAAAAAAAGTTCACCATCCTCGCCAATAGAAGGGTGACCCTTAGAAGTAAGGTCCACTATTTTATGGTGGGAGGCCTAAAAACAAGGAAATGAGATCTCGAGCACGGAAAGAGCATTCAAAGTCGGTGTACCTTCAAAGGCTACATACTCCAAAGAACACGTTCTAAGTGTTGGGAGCCACTTGCACTGAAGCCACCCTAACCATGCACAAGAATTCCTATAGAAAAGAAATCAGAGGCAACGGAAACCCCTTTCTCGAACATAGTGATACAAAGCGCAACTTCACTAGGGAAAGCTTGATGTATACTTTCTTATGAACGAAACTGATCGTGAGCATGAACTTATACTCTATGAAGAACCAAAAAGATAGTTTCAAAGATTATTAGGAGAATTAAGAATAGCGGCAGCAAATCAAGGTAATGGTAATGTTGATATTAATGTGGAACTTGTTATAAATGTTGACATGTTATCGAACGTGTGAATGAAAATCCAATATTTGTAGCTAATGATAGAGAAAGTGAACTTAGATCATATGCATTACCTGATTTAGATGAGTTACAACGTCAAAACATTAGCCCTCAGATTAGTGCTAGATCTTTTGGACTTAAACCTTTTATGTTTCAAATGTTACAAACCATATGGCAGTTTCAGGGAACCCCAATAGAATACCCTAACCAACATCTTCGCGCTTTAATGAATGCTTGCTTGTGATTCATTCAAGATTTTGGATGTAACACAAGATAATCTTAGATTGAGCTTATTTTCTTCTTCTTTGAGAGATAACGCTAGGGCGTTGCTAGATACTTTGCTTGCAACAGATAAAGACTCATAAACTAGATTGGCAGCTAAGTTCTTAGCTAAATACTATCCACCTACTAGAAATGTGAAAATAAGGAATGAGATCATGAACTTTGAGCAAGGTAATGAAGAGTTCATCACTGAAGGAAGGTAAAGAGTTAAAGGATTACTTTGGACTTGTGCACACCATGGAATACCCTTATGTGTTCACTTAGAGATTTCTATTATGGACTAGGTCCTAATGATAAATTAGTTTTAGATGTCTCACCAATGGAGCTCTATTTTCAAAAACTTACATTGAAGCTCATAAAATTCTGAAGAGAATAGTTCAAAACAACTATCAATGGTAAAACGCAAGTGGAAAATGAAACAAAGTTGGTACTACGATAGCTATTGAAGGACTTAGTTCACTTAATGCTCATATTTCATCCATGGCTGATACCTAAAAAATCCTTCAAACCAATAACATGGCTTCTGTAGTAGCAGTCAACCTGTTGTTGCAGCTCAGCTGGTTAACCAGATTACTTATCCATATTGAGGATCTTGTAACTTTAGTGGAGATGCACATCATTATGATATATGTCTTCAAAATCTTGCTTTAGTTATGTCTATTGACCATAAGAAAAACAAATTTGGAAATAATTTCAATCAAGGTAAATATCATCCATGGGGAAACCAAGAATCAAATAAAAATCAAAGTTATTATCGGAATACCTTTGGAAGTCCACAGAATTTTGGTAATCAGAATATGCCTTTTAAGCAAGGTTATCATCATAACCAAGGTTTTTTACCAAAAGCCCCATGTGCCCCCAACAAAGTGGAAGTATAATAGAAACTATGCATAAAGAATATATTACAAAGAATGAGGCTATGATGTAGAGTTAACAGATTATTGTGAAAAACCTTGAGATTCAAATTGGAAAAATAACCTATGAACTTAAACAAAGACCTTGAGGAAAATTACCTCTGATAGAAGTCCTATAAGATCAAAGGTAAAGAGAAAATACAAGCAATTCGAGTGATTGAGAGTCTTAAGCGAGAAAGAATAGAACCTAAAGAATGTGAGTTAAGAGATCCAGAAGAATTTTTTCATCGTCTGCATCTAAGAAGAGAAAAAGGTGAGATAAATGTAGTGAGAATATTACAAATGAACGAAAATGATGAACCTGATAAAGAAAGAATCAAAGGAAAAAGTTGAGAAGAAAGAAGTGAGTGGAACTTGTAGTAGCAATGCTGTAGCGAAAAGGAAAGGAATTGAAATTTCAACCTTTGTGCCTCCACCACCTCCTTTCCCTCATAGATTAAAGAAAAAAAAAATTAGAGAAAACATATTTAGAGAAGTTCATGGATATTTTGAAAGGAATTCACATCAATCTTTCTCTGGTAGATGCTTTAAGACAAATGCCCGACTACATGAAGTTTTTAAAATGAAGCTTTAATAGAGAAAAGTAGGTTTGAGGAGTTTAAAATAGTGTGTTTAAATGAGGAGTGTAGTGCTAAGTTAAAAATAAACTCCTAGCAAAGGAAGGAGACACATAAGCATTCACGATCCCAATTTAGATTGGTGGTCAGCAATTATTAACTTAATGTCACTTATTTATAGAAGATTTCAATTAGGACAAGCACAACCTACTACTGTGAAATTGAAATTGGTGGATAGATCTATTACCGAGCCTAAAAGGAAAATTGGAATATGTTCTAGTCCAAGTGGACAAGGTCATTTTTCTAATAGATTTCATCATTTTAGATTTCGAGGCTGATAGAGACATCCCAATTATTTTTGGAAGACCGTTTCTCATAACGGGAATGACATTTGGGGATGTTTACAAAGAGACAATTACTTTAAGGATAAATGAACAATAGATCCAATTCAACATCTTTAACTCTATGAAGTACATTGTTTATATTGAAGAATGTGCAACTGTAAGGGTAGTTGCTGAATTAGTGGAAGAAATTTTGGAAGAAGAAAGGCTACAACATTGTGATTCATCAATTGGTACAGTTGAGAAGGAAAAAATTTGAGTAGAATTAGAGATAAGTTAAAAATTTGTGAAATTCAAGAACATGTAATGATGCTTGAGGCTATGAACCTCAATGATAGATCATCATCTCTAATGAAACCTTCAATTGAACAGCCTCCCAAGTTGGAATTGAAACAATGGTCAGAATATCTGAAGTATGCATATTTGGGAAAAGATGAGACTTTGCCAATTATCATTTTGGCTAAGTTATCGGATGAGCATGAAAAGAAATTGATTGAAATGCTTATGCAATACAAAAAAGGCAATAGGCTGGACATTAGCAAACATATAAGAAATAAGCAAAACTTTTTGTATGCACAAAAAAATATTTTGTGAATGAATATTTTAAGTCTGTAGCACACCAAAGAAGACTTAACCCAGCTATAAAAGAGGCAGTTAAAAAAGATGTTATTTAGTGGCTAGATGTGGGAGTGTTATATCCCATTTAAGACAACAATTGGGTGAGTCCAGTGTAATGTTTGCTGAAAAATGGTGGTGTCACAGTTATGGATAATGAAAAAAATGAACTTATTCCAACAAAACCGTTATTGGATGGAGAGTGTGCATGGATTATCGAAAATTGAATAACGCAACTAAGAAAGATCATTTCCCTCTCTCTTATATAGGACAAATCTTGGATAGGTTAGGTGGTCAGAAGCATTATTATTTTTAGATGTCTATTCAAAATGGAATAAGATCACCATTGACCCAAGAGATCAGGAAAAGACAACATTTACATGTCCATACATAATTTATTTCTTTTTTACGAATGTCATTTGAGCTCTGTAATGCCCCATTAACCGTTTCAAGGTGCACGGTGGTATTATTTTTGGACATGGTAGAAAATATAGTTGAAGTGTTTATGGATGATTTTACAGTAATAGATGAGTCATTAAATGCGTGTTTGGGCAACCTTGAGAGAGTTTTAAAGAGATGTGAGGAAACGAACCTTGTTTTAATTTTGAAAAAAAGGTATTGTTTTAGGAAACAAAATTTCAAAAGCTAGAATCTAGGTAGATAAGGTTAAAATTGAGGTGATTGAAAAATTAAACTATCTTGAGAGAGTAGACGATGTCAGAAGTTTCTTAGGACATACGGAGTTTATAGGAGGTTTATCAAAGATTTTTCAAAAATTTTGAAACCTCTTTGTTCATTGCTGGAGCAAAATCACATGCTTAACTTCAATTATGAATGTATCTTTGCTTTTTATATTTAGTAGAAAGTCTTAATCTCAGCACGGATAATTGTTATCCCTGATTGGAACAAACTATTCAAGTTAATATGTGATGTCAGCGATTTTGCTATTGGCGCAATTCTGGATCAAAAAGAGGATAAGTTTTAATGAAGCTCAAAAGAATTACACTAAAACTAAGAAGGAAATGTTAGGTGTAGTTTTTGCATTGGATAAGTTTAGGTCTTATTTGATAGGATCTAAATTTATAGTTTATACAGACCATGCAACAATCAAGTATTTAATGAAAAAAATCTAACGTAAAACCTCATTTGATTAGATAGTTTATTTTATTTCACAAATTTGATGTTAAGATATTAGATAAGAAATGTAGTGAAAACAATGTAGCTAATCATCTATCTATAATAGAGAAACCACATGTATTGTTCAAGCAATTGGATATTCGTGACAATTTTCTTGATGAACAATTGTTTGCAATCACGAGTTTTCAACAATTTGACAATCCATGGTTTATGTATTTTGCTAACTATCTTGCTAGTGATGTGAGGCCTACAAGGTTGAGTAGCAACCAAAAGAAAAAAAAAAATTCTTGAATGAAGTAAGGTCATATTTCTGGGATAAGTCATACTTGTAAAAGCAATGTGCAAAATATAATCAGGAGATATGTCGTAAAAAGCGAGAGCAAAGACATCTTAAAAAAAAATGCCACGCATCTGTGTATGGTGGTCATTTTGGAGTAGCTAGAACAGTAGCCAAGATATTGCAATATGGATATTTTTGGCCAACTATCTTTAAACATGCTCATTATTTGGATAAACCTGTGATAAATGCCATAAAAAGGTAATATAGGTATGAAAGAGGAATGCCTTTAAATTACAATCTTGAAGTAGAGTTATTTAATGTATTGGAAATAGATTTTATGGGACCAATTTCATCTTCAAATGGAAATGTGTATATTTTAATGGATGTGGATTATGTTTCGAAATGGGTAGAATTGATTGCTAGCGCAAACAATGATGCAAAAATGGTAATTAATTTTTTACATAAGCATATATTTACAAGGTTTAGAACACCGAGAGTTGTCATAAGCGATGAAGGGACTCGTTTTTTAAGTAGGGCATAAGAAATATAACATAACTCATAGGATTGCTACAGAATGTCACCGCCTAACGAACGATCAAGTAGAAATATCTAATAGGGAAATAAATGCAATTCTTGAAAAAGTGATTAATCAAAACAAAAAATATTGAACTAGTAAATTAAATGATTCCTTGTGGACTTATATGACTTCGTTTAAAATGCCGTTAGAAAGGTCTCCTTACTAGATAGATTTTGGTAAAGTATGTCACTTACGTTTAGAGCTGAAACATAAAGCATATTGGGGTTTGTAAAAACTAAATCTGGATTCTAAATTATTTGAGCCAGCAAGAATGCTGCAACTTTTATAATCGGAAGAATTTAGAAATTTCTCTTTTCAAAATGCTAAACTTTTTAAAAAGAAAACTAAAAAATGGCATGTCAACAAAATATTGTCTAAGCAAATTGCAGCAGGACAACAAGTATTATTGTACAATTCTATGATAAAACTTTTTCCTGGAAAGCTTAAATATAAATGATTTGGTCCTTTAGAGGTTATACAAGTTTTCAATCATGGAGCTGTGAAAATTAAAAATCATGTTGATCAAACAGAGTTGATGGTGAATGGTCATCGTTTGAAACATTATCGAGGAGAAAATTTTAAGAGAAGGAATTCTTCTCAATCTTTAACCACATATTGAAAAAATGAATTGTTAGACCTAATTTGTATTCTAATTGATTATTTTATTTCTCGAGGCAGCAAAGGTTAGTAATTCATCTCTATGTTGTATATGTTGTGTATAGTGTTAATTGATGATTTTTTTTTTTTTTTTTTTTGATTTGTAGTGTAAATATTTGTCTAGTGGTTTTTGTGTATAATTTTTTTTTTATTTGATATACGTTTTTAATTTCGAAAAGAAAAAGAGAAGAAAAAGACAAAAAGTAAAAAAAAGGCAACAATCATTTTTATTCTTCTGAATAAATTGAATAAAAAATGTGCGCCCAACAAGATTTGCATGAAAAAATGATGAGTTTAATTTTCAGAAAATCAAACCATTTTGTCAATAGACCCAAGCATCCTAATTTTTGAAATTGGTGGTTGTTTTGTGAACGGGAATTATTCTAATGGTCCACTAACGTAAAGTGTCGGTTAAATTGAAGAAACAATTTGATTTATTTGGAGCGGTTTGGAGATTGAAAAATCGAATACAAAGAAGTTGTCGCGTTGCAATTCACATCGTTTTCCTAGCCTTTGAATACTGTACCTCTGAACCGAATTCATTACGCATTAAGTTCTCGAATGATTGAGATTTTCAAAACCCTCTCAAATTTTTCTTTCAATTTCTGAAACCCTAACCCTATAATTCAAGAAAGCAATGACAAGAAGAGGTAAATCCCCCCGCTATAGTGGCCTCTGTTGCCAAGAAAGGTGCAAAGAGGAAGATTAACTTCATTGAAGTAGAAGGAGAATCATCCCATGCCTTAGTGGTGGTTGAAGAAGAGGCGTTTACTAGTATTGGCGAAGTTCTTGAAGAGGTTTCTGCTGAAATTGTTGTGGCGCAGACCAGTGCTGTTGAAGAAGTGGCCATGCAAAAAGTTGCTTCTGACAATTCCGAAGCAGAGGAAATGGGTGTACTGAAGGTTGAAGAAGAAGAGAATAGTGTTGAATAGGAGGTTGAGAAAGAAGTTAGTGAAGAGACGGATCAACAAGAAAAGTCCGATGAAGATGAAGAGATGGAAGTGGCCGAGGAGATGACCATTGAAATAGAAAATGATGGGAAGAAAATCAAGAAGGGGAAGAAAGTGTTGAGAATAAGGAAGAAGTATTGATGACTACTATGCAACTTGAGGTAGTCAAGAAAGTTGGAGAGTTGGAAAAAGAAGTCGAAAAGGTGTCTCGAACACAAGAAAGAACAGCTTTTATAAAGAGCGATTGTAGTGTATTAAGGCCATGCAAGGTGAAGAAAGTGGCAACAGTGGTCAACACAAAGCTGATTGAAAAAAGACTATAGTTCCTGCACCAAAGTCTATTTCTATTGGAGCATGACTTCCCGCGAAGCTTTGCTGCTATGCGAAAATCCATTGCTGACGCGATCCAGAATAGAGGATAGAGTCAAATATGTTGGTTAACAAAAAACGTTCAATTTTCATGGGTGAGGGAGTTCTATGCTAGAGTTGTTGTTAAGAAAGTCTTTGAGTCTCATAGGAGAGGTACACAGATTAATTGAAATGTTGAGGTGTGGAATGAGCTATTTAGGCTACCAAATGTTGGAGATAAAGAGTTCAAAGCATTGATGTCTAAACCAACTGAAGATCAGTGCAAAAGATATCTTGAGGTTATTGCTACACCAAAAGCAACTTGAAAGATTACACTAGAGACATATTCACTTAAAGCTGCATATTTGATCCTAGAAGCTTACATTTTGATGCATTCCATCAAAATGAATTTGATGTCGGCTTCTCATGATACGATGTTGACAAAAGCTAGAGCACTCTTTATTTTTGCAATCATGGAATGTATGGTAGTAGATGTTGGATTCTTACTCTGTTATGAAATTCAAAAATAGGTAAATACAAAAGTTGGAAAAATGTTTTTCTCGAGATTTATTATTGATTTATGTATGAGGCAAGGGATTCAACCATTACCAGAGGATGAAAAATGGAGAGGAAACCAAGTCCAACTATTCATGCCAAAATTTTATGTCCGGATCAACTAGTAAATTTGTATCAGGAACGAGTGCCTGCAAAACAAAGAACACTAGACACCGAGTTCTGTGAGCCACGTGGCCTCTGATGTTTAAGTCAGATGAAGAATAAGGGTTTGCATAGTGTTTTGGGGTTGATTAGAACTTACTTTTTATTAGGCTGGTTGTTGCTTTTTATAAAGAGAAACCCCTGCTCTTTCGCAAATCTTATCTGAGATCTATAATGAAGATCTTCTAGGAGTCTTATCTCATGGGCTCCCGCGGTTCGAGGCCCAACGTGGCTTAAAGCATATGGAAATTTCCATAACAGTTTCCCCCTTGTCGCTGGAACTTCGCATTCTCTCTTGCCAACGTGGCTCAGGGTCATTTCGTTTTAAGAATCGTGGTAAAACTCGACCAACATTCCCGAGCCATGTCTTAGTCTCTCAGGTATGTTTGAACTATCCCGGGACTTTTTCAAGCTCCTAGGCTTGCTAGGGTCGTGCTTGTTCAGGCCGACATTCCCGAGCCATCTCTTGGTCTCTCCGGTAGGTTTAAGCTATCCCAAAACTCTTTCGAGCTTTTTAGGCTTACATAGGTTGAGCTTGTTTCGACCGACATTCCCTAGTCATGTCTCGGCCTCTCAGGTATGTTTGAAGTATCTCAGGACTCTTTCGAGCTTCCCAAGCTTGCTACGTTCGGGCTCGTCCTGATCGACATTCCCAAGGCATGTCTTGATCTCTCGGGTATGTTTGTACTATCCTGGGACTCTTTCGAGCTTCCCAGGCTTGATAGGATCGGGCTCGTCTCGACTGACATACCAGAGGCATGCTTCGATCTCTCAAATATGTTTGAACTATCCTGAGACTTTTTTTAGCTTTCCAGGCTTACTAGGGTCGGGCTTGTCCCGATCGATATTCTCGAGCAAGGTCTCGATCTCTTGAATATGTTTAAACTACACGAGACTCTTTCTTGCTTCCCAGGCTTGCTAGGTTCTGGCTCGTCCTGACCGACATTCCCGAGCCTTGTCTCAATCTCTCAGGAATGTTTAAACTATCTCGAGACTCTTTTGAGCTTTCCAGGCTTGCTAGGGTTGGGCTCGTCCCGATCAACATTCTCGAGCCATTAGGCTTCTCTAGAGTCTTGCCCCTTTTTAGGTACTTTTTTCAGAATCTTGGCTAAGTAGGTTCTTCTTTTAGAGATTTACTTCCATTTACGCCAGGTAAGCTTTTTGTAGAGATTCACCCTCCTTTAGGCTAGGTAGGCTCTTTGTAGAGATTCGCCCCTTTTAAGCTATTTTTCAAAAATTTAGGCTACGTAGGCTCTCTTTTTAGAGACTTGCTACTTTTAAGCCATTTTTTCAAAATTTTGTACCAAGCAGGCTCTCTTTCGGATCTCGCCACCTTTCTGAGTACTTTTCAAATTTTTATAGAGACTCGCCCCTTTGAAGCACGTTGATTTTTCGTAGGTACCTTCTTGAATTTTTGCTCATGGATTCCTCTTACGATTACGAGAATGAATCGCGCCCTACATTAGCCTCCTATTCTCAAAAGAGACTCAGCGTAAGGCTCTAGTAGTGGGGTCCAGGTCTAATTGTTTGCTTTTATTTCTTCAATTTGGAAATCATTATGCATTGTCAGGTTGGCTCTGACGTAGTTGCTTCTGACACTTAGAACATGTTATTTGAAATCAATGGCTTCCAGAGTTATATTGGCCTCAGCAATTTCTTTAGTGTTCAAGATCTCCGTTCCCTATTTTTAGGCATCCCACCTTGAAAACGGTAGGTTTACTTCAGAGGATAGCCACCTCTTGTTGGTGATGTTGGCGACCTTTTTTTTGTGGTCCTAGAGAATCTAGATGTTGTAACGAACCTGGACTGTGATGAAGCGAGTACTGAGTTTGATCACGCCCTTTTTCCAGTTCGAGCTAGTTGTCGCACTCCTCGAATGCCTTCCTTTGGTCCTCTTCCTGGGTTTGACTTCTATCTGCTGTGAGACTGCATTAGTTTGGACCTCGTGGAGGAGAGGACTCTGGTTTGCGGTTTATGGTCAGAGGTGGAGATTTGTTCTCACTAAAGACGCCTCTCAAGTATTGAAGGAGGGGACTTGCTTGATGCATGAGGTACACTTGCTATCTTTGTACTTAGTCATATTTTTGTCTAGGCTTTTAGATTGACCTTGTGTTTTCTTATTATAGGTCTTTATGCATTTTGCCTCAACTCCTCGCCATCTTTCAAAAGACTAGCATCATACACGCCCCTCTTATTCTTCCAGCTTTGATCAGTTCAAGTGGAAGCTGGCTCAAGCTCGTGAGGCTCAACGTGTTGCTGAGGCTGCCTTGGCTAATTTTTTGACTTTTGCTAAGGCGGCCATAGTCCAGCCAATTGTACTTGTAGGGAGACTTGTCTAAAAGTGGTCATCTTCTTCGAGAATTAGCTTCTGCTAAAGGGAAGCTGAAGGATGCCTCTTACTAGGTAAACTTGGTGAAATGTGCTCTTACCTTTATGATTTTGGAAAACAACGTTGGTGCAGCTACTATCGGTTGGGACATAGACAAAATTTAAGAGGGGATAGTTGTGGCAACCTCTCGCCTCTATTCAAGTTCCTTTTCACCAAAGTTGGGACAAAAGTTCTCGACCCTCCTCTACCTACCCTTGAGTCTGGACTTATTCCCGGTGATCCGGTGCGAGTCGCTCGCTATGGTTCCTACATCTTTCAGGTCATGCCTGAAAGTTACCTTCCGATTCAGGCTCTTCTAGTTATGACTGATTATGTCCAAGTTGGACTTAGTAGGTGAAGTTCTAGTACGCCTAGCTTTGGGAGCACTTGATGATTCAATCGCTTTTCCATGTATTCCTTTTTGAAACGGGATGCTTTTTTGCACTAAGTACATTGTTGTTTTTTCTCGAAGTGTTGTATGCTCATGTTAGAGCTTTTGTCACTTAGAAGTTTCCTTGAGATGTCTTATCAATTCTTCCCTCTTACTTACCCTCCATATAAGCTTTGATCTATGATAAAACCATTAGAGCATAGCTTAAATTGAGAGAGCTTTTGAAGAGTGAATTATGATAAAACCAATATGGCAAGCTCAAGTAGGTAATATGTGTGTATGCAAATTTAGTGACGTCGTAAGAACCTTTCCAATTCGGCTCCAAGACTCCACTGTTGAATTCTTTTATGTCGTGCATTACCTTTCTTAAGTTTAAGTCACTTTCTTGGAAATGCTCACCTTTTTCAATCTGGAGTTGTAGTAGTTTGCAATTCTGCTTTTGTACTATGCTACCCTTATGTGGGCTGCATCTTTTCTTTCTTATAGAAGATCCGAACTCACCTACAGTTGTTAGTCATTTTGTGATAGACGAAAAAACTTAATGCACGGGGATGAGAGGTCTTTCTCGACTGGAATTATTGCTTATGCCCATAACGCTAGGGAGTAGGGAGTTTCACTTTTTGCTCAAGCATGTTATTTTGAGAACTATAAAGAAGGTTAACAGATTGAACATAAATGTTTTTCTTTGATGGGACTTGTTTCCTGAAAAAGATCTTTTTCAAAGCTGAGAGTATTTAAGCTTTAAGAGAAAATCAGAAGATATTTCTAAGTATGAGTCGAGTGTTAGATTCAAGAGAGAGCTAGTATTTGAGGAAGATTGTAGAAGCAAATAAATGCCTAAGGATAAAATTATTTGCTAAAAAATTTAAAAGAAGTTGTAGTTAAGTGATTAGCAAAGGAATTTTATTGAGATTTAATTGTTTTGCTGCACCATTTCATTGATTGGATGATGAATTTAAGAACCATGAGAAAACTGATATATCCCTTATTCTGAGTTGATGTTGTTATTCTGACTATGCTGGAGCAATTTCAAAATATTCATTGAAATTGATTGAATTGTTGATGTTTGTTGTTTGATGTTATGTTTGTTTGTTGAAATAATTCTTTCATTACTCGAGGACTAGCAATGGATCAAGTTTGGAAATGTGATAACTCGAGGACGAGTAATTTTTCAGAGAAATTATGATATAATTAAGAATATTTTGTGATTTCAACTACTAACGCATTGTTATTGTTTACATTCTTTTGAATTGGCGAATCATGTGTTACATATGATTTTTCAACAATTATTTGATATTTTGTGCATGATGTGTGATTAATCATCAGTTAAGGCTTTTTTGAAAATTATAATTGTTTTAGCAGATCTTTGTGAGATTCTCAAGTTAATAAGGTTTCAAAATATGCTTAGCTAGAGAAAAGTAGTGATTGGTAAAGTATTTGAATGCAGAAAAGAGTTGTTGAAAAGGAGCACGGTTCTATTAACCAAGTGTCTTAATCAGATGTTGGGCGTGAATACCGAGGTTGGCTGAGTAGATTTCAGTTGTTGTTTGAATTGTGTATATATTCACAATTGCACGAGCAATTCAAGACAGTCAGATTGTATCCCATGTCATTTTTACAAATTTTAGATTCTAATTTTAGAGAGTGTTTTATTTTTTTTTTCTTAGTGATAACAACTGATAAAGAAAGAAGAATTTAGATATGGAATTGCTTATTTTAGTGTTCTTCGATCCAAGCTTCTTCCAACCCATCCTTTCTTTACTGTTTTCTATTCGATTCAATAATAGATTAGTTTCCGTATGAATATTGACTTTCAACGCATTTAAATTAACTTTTGTTTTGTTTTGAGTTGTTAATTGAATGTTCGATTGAGTTTTTCTACTATTCTTGATTGATTTGGAGTTGGGATTTTAAGTTAGCAATTGATTTTGATTGTCGATCACGTTTCTCTAATTGGATTTCAGTTTCAACAATGAATTTAATTATTTTTCTTATATTGATCGTATCTCTTACAATGTCGAGCTAAATCTATTCATTAGGATTAGGTTTACATTATTTTAGATTGTTAAGCATTAAATTGGAAGATGTCAAATAGTCATGCATTGTTGTAGCATCAGAAGAATTATAGGTTAGAAATTGCTTTGCATACATTAGGTTGGTAATATTTTCCTTACCATTTGATGAAGAGTTAAGGATAACATTCATACTAGTGCTATTGACCTAAATTTCATGATAAATTATGTGTTTCGAGAGAATCAATGATAAAAAGTAGATCAATTATTTGCTTCTTACCATAAAAGTTCAATGTTGTAGCAATCTGTTGTTTGTATTTCTAATCTAGCCGATTATTTATTTTTGTGGAATTCATTCGTTACATTTTTCTCATTGTTTGCCTACGCAATTTACATTCAATCACTAGTAGAAACCGAACTTTTAGTGACGGGCATATGCCGACACTAAAGTTATTTGGTGTCGGTCAAACGACCGTC
>JBBMEG010060125.1:0-13729 GCA_037832605.1 Cyclanthera cordifolia
TCTATCTTATATATATGTTAAAGAACCTCCACCTTACCAATGTGGGACATTTGCCACAAGGTGAGTATTCCAACAATGTCCAACACTTTGTTATTGCATTTTGTTTGCAGCTCGAGTAGTTTATAAGGACATTTTCATTTTTTAGTCAAGGAATCTGAGAATTCTAGACTGTAATTGGAAATTCTCTAAGGAGGATTTAGCAGAGTAAGGGAGCTCTATCTCTTCCCTTGGTCCTGAGTTGATAAATAAAATTGATAGAACCCTATCTTTTTACTTTTGTGTTACTTTGGTTTTTAGTTCAGCGACAATTGGGGTGGATGATTCCCCTCATGTTTTTTATTTTTTGAATGGAAACAAAAGCTTTCATTGATATGTGAAAGTTACACTATTTTCTTATCAATAAATACAAGAAACTTCTCCAATGAATGTTAAAAGTGACTAAACTATATTCTTTGAATCGAGAAACAGTGTGAGCCCAAGTCATTGTAAGGATATTAATAGTTTCGTTTAGACGTTCTTTTGGTTGTGGAACTTCTGCGAAGAGTTTTCATTTCTAATCTTCCACCAAAAAGCAATCATGAATAAAGTCCATAGGATTTTCTCTTCGCCCATCAAGGGTGGCTGTGCAAAGTGAATAGAACTCAACTTGTTTGTTCTCCGGTCTAGCAGTGGACCAATCAAAAACTCGTAAAATGATTCCAAATGCTATTTGCTACTGAGCAATTGCTGAATAGATGATATGAGATTCCACTCCTTTGTAACACGTGAACAATTTGGAGAGAGAGCTATTCCTGGTGATTTATGTTGTAGCTTATCAAATGTGTTTATAACTTCGTGACTTGCCTCCCAAGTAAAAACTTTAGCGCACACTCATGTCAATTGAGCATTCTTATTGGCTATTTATTTGGATGCATATAAGTTGTAAGATTAGATCTTGGTTTAATAATCTACCGTTAAGTGCTCCAAGTCTTTACTTAATTTGCAATGGTTTAAATAATAAATTCAATTAATCTGCTTCCAGACCTATTTTCTTGAGTTTGATGGAGCATCAAAAGGAAATCCTGGGTTAGCAGGTGCTGGAGCTGTTCTACGTGCTAATGATGGTACCACGGTAGGTAAATTCAGTTATTATACATACATTCTTAAAGGGTTATTTCTTTTCCCTTTGGCTGCTGCTTGAATAAGCTTATTTGATAGGTCTGCAGGTTGCAAGAAGGAGTTGGGATTGCTACAAATAATGTTGCTGAATATCGTGCTTTACTTTTAGGATTGAAACATGCTCTAAAGAGTGGCTTTAAACACATTTGTGTGCGAGGAGACTCCAAGCTCGTTTGTATGCAGGTTTGAGCTTTATTAACGTTTTTGCATATAGACGGATTAGCTAACAAGCTTTGCTTTGCCAAGCAGTATGCATTCAAAAGGAACCTAAAGTTGGGAGATTCTCGTGATCGTCACAAACTATCTAATGTTGGTTGATATAACTAAATTTAACCCAACCTACTAGGTTAAACTCTTAAGTTGACTGTTGATTTAACATGTTTCATGGTTTTAGAGCAAGAGGTCATGTTTAATCCTTTTCAAGTCATTTCATCTCCAATTATTTTGAAACAAGAACCAAACTTCTCATTGATATCGTGAAAAGGAAAAAGAAGTTAGATATGAACTCCATAAAGGAGAGAAGAAAGAGAAAGAGTAAAAAAATATTACAATACAAAAAGAACAAAGTGGAGAAACCCACCAGAAGCAAATAAAAACATAGAACAATACAAATACAAGATCGACAGAAAGGCAAACAAATTAAATAATTAAAATTGGAAACCAAAACAAAGAAAGGCCTTCAACAGAAACTGGAGTCCAAAAACATCTTCAAGCTCTGATGTCATTGTCAAGTGGCAGACTCAAAGCGAACTCACAAGGATCACAAGAAAAAAAGACCAAACTCAGCCTCTAGAGCTCAATTTGCAAGACAAAACTAATCCTAATGAATTTGTTGGTTATTACCATTATTAGTATTGCCATATAAGTCATTTCCATACAAATATTGTGTAATTATTAATATTTGATTTAGGGAGATATTATGCTTGTTACCTTATTTGTTTCCTAAGGTTTTCTCTATATAAGAAACCTTTTCTTAATAAAAAAAATAAGGGTTTTTCTCTCCTCTTTTTACACATGGTATCGAGCAACCATACAAAAAACCCTAGATTTGAAACATTGCAGCTGTCACTTTCAGATAAAAAACCCTAGATTTGAAACATTGCAGCTGTCACTTTCAGATCACCCTTATCGGACCTCGCCGGCGATTACAAGCTGTTTACTCTGATCTTCTTCAACTCTCAGCCGTTAGACCCACCACGACCACGACCCGCGACGACCTACAGTTCGAGAATCTCATACCTGCAACTCGACCCACGAACTCGACCCGCGACCCTTATCTCTCGCGAACACAGAATCTCTCGCGACCTACTTTGTGACCCATACCCGCGACACCCTCATTTCGCGAACCATACCTGCGACCCATACCCGCGACCTACCCGTGACTCATACGCGCGGTGTTAGAGTCATGCCATATGTTTTGACGACCCACGTTCCGACATGCCGTGATGTGATCGAGGAGGACGCTACATCATCCATCACACCAAGTAGAGTGTTGATTAGTGTCAGCTGGATGCATCAGAAAGTAAGCCACGACGGTGTCAAGGTGTCAGTGTCAAGGCTTAGTGGGGGCACGATGGGGCACCGAGCCATCCCGACGATTTCAAGACTCGAGATTGAGCTTTGACGAACGGCTCTGGATTTAAGTTCGTATGAAGCTAAGATGTAAGCTCGCCAAGTTTGATGTTAATCGGACATCGGACGGACGCTCCACACTGGCGTATGATTCCTCGCCAAAAAGACATGCATTGGAGGGAGACTGAAAATTGTCCATAATGTACTATAGGAGGAGGCATGGTGTCAGCTCTCCACCACCCCTGGGCCCTGTGGCCTAAGCGAGCTACCCTGTGGCACATGCGTGTGCCATGGTGTGGGCGAGCGCTTGCAAGACGAGTGTCTTGGGCATCTTCCTTCGGGAGTGGAAACCCGGGGACAGTGTCGGACGACGCAGGTGTGCCGACATTGTGCCCTTTCCCTCGGGATAGAGGCTTGTCACAATATTTGAGGGGTGACTTGCCATCTCTTGTTGGAATCCCGTGGGCCGAATGGATGGGTGTGCGAATAAGCATAAACCAAGATTATTCCGCTGCGTATTTGATGAAAGCTTAGTCGAGGCCTGGAGAACCTCGCTTAACGACCCGACGTGTCACAAAGTATGGGCCATTCGAGTTTGGGGCTTGAGTTTCCCTCTAAGGCTGGCCATGACGAGTGTGCGATCATGGCGCCGCACGAGTCGAAGAGAGCGACCGTGACATGCGGCTCGCTACCTGCCCGACCTATACCTGCGGCTTGCTGCCTGACCTACCCGTGATCATTGTTTTGGGTTTTTTGGCACTACTGTCTGGCTGCTGAAAAATTAAATTCCTAACTTATGTGACCTATTTTTTATTTGGTTATCAATCTGTTTAGAGGCTAAAGTTGTTTGCTACGGACCTATACTATTTGTAATGTCAAAAAATAAATCTCAACTTATCGAAGTCTCAGATAGCCGGAGTCATGTCAATAGCCCGCCGTTCAGATTACAACCATACGCCTTAATGGAGACAACTTTCTTCGTTGGTCTCAGTGTGTTCGGATATATATTCGCGGACAAGGAAAAATATGGTATCTTACTGGAGAAAAAGTAGCACCGGCTAAGGATGATATCTCATTTGCCACTTGGGATGCTGAAAATTCAATGGTCATGGCCTGGTTAGTAAACTCTATGATTGAAGAGATAAATTGTAATTATATGTGTTGCACTACTGCAAAAGAACTATGGGTCAGTGTGACGCAAATGTACTCAGATTTAGGGAATAAGTCACAAGTGTTTGAATTAAAACTCAAATTGAATGATATACGACAAGGAGGCAATTCTGTCACTCAATACTTTCATTCACTTCTGTAGGACAAGCTGTTGTTTACACCCGAACATGTCAGTCTCTATAAAAGAATCTAACACATGCTTCCTTTGAGATACAATTATACCTATTTTGATTGTGCAACCTCCATTCCCAGGAAATATTTGAGGTTTCCAAGATCTTTGTCTTCAAATTTTTTAGCCAAGTGATCTTTCAAATTTTGTATTTCGCCATCATCATTTCCAGAAAGTATGATATCATCAACATATACGATTAACGTAGCACTATTATTTTTAGACCTTTTGACAAACACTATATGATCTTGGTTGACAGTGAAAATTCAAGATTAATAACAAAACTCGCAAATCTATTGAAACAGGCTTGAGAAGATTGCTCAAGTCCAAAAAGGGATTTCTTAAGCTTGCATACATCTGTCGGATTGAAATTCTCCTCGTATCCGGAATATCCATGTACACTTCTTCTTCTAAGTCTCAGTCTTCGTTTAAGAAGACATTGTTTATATCTAGCTGTTAAAGTCCCCAGTCAAATTGACTAATAGTGACGAAATAATTCTTATGGTATTAAGCTTAGCTACAAGAGCTAAGGTTGAGGTAATCAATTTCGTACGACAAGGTGAACCCTTTAGCAACGAGTCCGACCTTTAATCTCTTAACACTCTCATCTGCCTTATGTTTCACAGTAAAAATCCATTTTCATCCCTCTGTATGTTTTCCTCCTGGAACATTTGTCAACGTCTAGGTTTCATTTTTCTCAAGATATTCAAACTCTTCTTCAACTGCTTTTCTCCAACTAGGATGTTTTAATGCTTCATCAATGTTAGTTGATTTAAACATTTTCAAGAGGAGAGATAAAAGCTTGAAATGATTTGGATAACTTATCATATGACACATGACTCCCAATGAGATGCATAGTTCAACTCCTCGAATCTTTTCCTTTTGGGTCTGAATCATCCACTTATGGAAGTATCTTTAAATTAATGTCCTCTTCTTCTCCCTCATGCTCATCCTCTTGTATAGGTTGTTCATAAATTAAAGCCGGTTCAGACACTTGGATGTGTTGATCAATTCTAGCATCTACTTGCTCTACTTGTTTATGATGCTACTCACTTCTAAAAGATAAAAAGTATTATGATGCTACTCACTTTCAAGATATTGCTACTTTTGAGTAAGCATAATAGTTCACAATGCACAATCAATAGTATTATGTTAGATACCCATTTCTCCCATCGGATTTTCTGTGCTCTTTCTATCATTTTTGTGTTCAAATTGATTGTAAAATCAAACCCTGGTTATGTATGACAGGTTCAGGGACTATGGAAGCTCAAAAACCAAAATATGGCTAGTTTGTGTAAAGTGGCAATGGAGCTCAAGGATAAGTTTGTGACATTTGAGATCAACCATATCCCTAGGGTACTTTTTTTTTTTTTTTTTTTTTTTTTAAGTTTTGCAGTTGTCAAATGCATCTCAGATTTCTTTCTTTTTCATTAAAAACCTAGTGGCATGAGGGCATGTGAAAATAGTAAGTGGACTTTGGGGGAATTAATGAATTCAAACCTCTTAGTTGCCACCTACTTAAGATATTGAAAATTTGAAATACTATTGTTTTGTGGCACTAAACATTGTAGACTAAAGCAGGTTGCAAGGTGAGTTAATTGAGGTTCATAGAAGGCATCCTAGAACACTTAAACAGCTCTATACTACACGGTTTTCAAAGTTTTTTATATTTTTTGAGACATGGAAAATGAAGAAGCAATCTTTGATGCATAAACCTTTTCGATATTGTTTTGATTCGTTTCGAGAGATACATACTCGATGTTGATCATCTTATTGTCTCTCATTTTTCATTTCATTCTTGGTGAAATAAATCTTGGCCTGTTCTGTTATTCATTCTGCAATTGTAAATTACATACATTTCCATTTGAAGGAACAAAATTCCGATGCCGATGCTCTAGCGAACCGTGCTATTTATCTCCAAGGTGAGGGAGGCCTTTCCTAGAGTTAAACTTCATCATCTTCTATCCCTTTGCATACGTTTGACTTGTTCAATGTAGCTTGGTTAAATTTTGCAGATGGAGTTGTAGTGGAAGACTGCAAGCATAAATGAACATGAAACATTTTAGAGGGAGCTCTCTCTCTCTCTCTAAATTCCAGATGGTAGATAAGGATATTCTCTGCATTACGTTCAATGAGCTGCCCAATTAGTATCATTTCAATGCTTAAAATGCCTGATTAATATCCCAATTTTTTGTTTACTATGTTAACTGGGAGGCAACTTAAGGACTGTAAATACAACTTGAATATTCCTATTTTGAGACTAATGCAGAGATGACTAATTTCTGTTTTCTTTTTATCTCATTTCTCAAAATGATGTTAAGGCACAAGGCTCCAGCTCTTTCCACTTTACTTTATTTCAAATCTCCTGTTGTACTTGTGTACTTGTTCTCTGTTTTTTGTCTTTTCTTCATATATTGTTCATTCATTTATTCTCTCTCTTGTGAGTAATCTCCCATTTATGATTGGAATAAGCTCTCACTGGTTTTTTGAAGCTGCTTTGGGATGCAAATCGGCGTTGCTTTGGCATTTAGTTCGTGATGGTGGAATGCAGATCGACTGATGGATTGCTGCGGAGGACGTAAAGCCAGCTGGGTCTAATACGCTTGCAAGTCAGATACAAGGAAAATCAATCAGAACTAACACCTTGAACTATGAATAATAAAGTCAGAACATCAAACTTACCAAAGGAGCGAAACGGGGCTCCTACGACGGCTCGTGAGGCGTTTGTTGTCCACCCCACCATATCTCAGACCTCATCTCCTTAAAATATCAACCTGTCGAAACAGCCCACCTCTCCACCATTATCACAGCCCTTTGCATTCTACCGTAGTTCCCACCATTAGTACTAGTCCCTTATGCTCACCGCTAGAGGCAGAGCTGACATCACTTAATCAAAACTATTCTATGATTCTCAAGCTGTTGATTGGCACACGATTCAACCTACTCGTGTTTTTTTTTCAGAAAAGTTTATTATTATTATTTTGTTGTTGTTCAAGTATCTTGTAAGAAAGTGGTAACATCAAATGACAACAAACAAGTGCGGTTTTGAAACGAAACAACACCTGAGAACCGGTAACGCCATCTCGTGATCAACACTTGTTGGGGAACAAATAAGTGCTAAAATTGAAACAGTCAGTTGATGGCATAATTGACCGCTACAAAACCAGATTGGTGGTCAAAGGTTTCTCTTAAACCCTAGAAGTACACTTTCATGGGACCTATGTTGGGATACTCACCTTGTAGCACACTTTCTAATATGGTATCAATCCTATCTAATCCAACGTGACTTTTCCAAATATAACGCCATCTTGAGGGGACATTTTGGGATACTCACTTTGTGGCACTTATCCCAGCATTCTTCAACACATTTAAAAGCTAGGTGAGCTACTCCTTTCTCAGCCAATTGGTTTTGAGATGGATGCCTACACTTTCTAGTAACCTACATTTCTTTGGTTAAGCTTATATCTATTTGCATTGCTCACTCTGGTTGCAACTTGGAATTAGCTCGTGCCACAATTGGAGAGGTATGTTGATGTTTCTCGACTGCATCATGTTTGCAAGCTTAACTAGGCTATCTATGATTTAAAACAAGAACTTTAGGCTTGGTATGATCGTTTGCACCCCACACTTATGAGTTGGGACTTTAATCAATCCAAATATGACGCATCTCTATTTTCTATCGCAAAGGCAATAATGTGATTTTGATACATGTTTATGTGGACGATATGCTGGCACTAGCTCGGGATCCCTTGCTTATTGTTGATTTCACAGTGCGTGCAATTTGTTTTGCATGTTTTGGAACCTGTGTACTATTTTCTTGGTGTTCAGGTGGAACATGCTTCTAGTGGGATGTTGTTATCTCAAGTTTCATACATCGATGACATATTGTCAAGGCTTCAGTTGGAAAATCTTAAGCCAGCCTCAACTCCAATGACAACATCTGCCTTTTCATCTTCTATGTTGAGCACTCCATTTTATGATCCTAGGTAATATAGAAGTGCACTTTAATATTTTCATTATGTATACTCGGTTGAACATTGCCTTTGTTGTCAATAGCTTAAGCCAACATGCTCACTCTCCAACAGAAGCTTACTAATCCTGTATGAAACAATTACTTAGATTTCTCTAAGTGTCTCTTCATCCTTGTTTGGAGATTCAATCAGCTTTATTTATGACTATCACAGGTTATTCTGATGCTGGCTAGGCTTTATTTAAAACAACAAACAAAAGAAACAAGTGAGATCTATCAAAACCAGAGTTCAAAGGGAAAATTTTCTTCATTAATTATGAGAAAGGATGAAGCAATCTGATCTACAGCCTCTGAGAACAACTTTGGAGACCTATACCGACCAATTTAGAAGAGACGACTCGGTTCAAGAACCAAACCGGAGCCTAATCAGATATCGAGTTAGACCCAAACCATGACGATCCGGGAAGAATGATAACTTTGTTTGAGTTTTAATCGATTTCTTGGTTTAAGTGTAACCTAAACACTTGGATCAGATCTAACCCGATCTCTTGGTTCAGGTATGACCTGACCTGATCTTGTACCTCACTTGATGTATGGCCTCAAGTTGTCCCATCACTGAATCGTGTGGCCTGAAATGCGTCAGGCACCTCTGATGACATTTGTCTCATCGCTTCTTTGAGCTAAGTGCACTAACATAAGGTTAACTCATCTGTTAACACCTATTAGTGTTCATGTATCTCCACCGTCGTTTCCCACCGCAACTCATTAGCAACCCGATCAGAAATCTCATTGAAATCTGCAGCTCCTCCTCTCTTGATCTTCAACTTCAACTCACAACCTTTCCCTTTTAATCCATTTTAGACTAGCCCATGCTCAGGTCTTCCTCTATTACCTCTATTAAATGACATTTTCCTGTACCTAGAAGGTTTTTTCTAAAGAGAATGGACCTTCGAGTCTCTTTTGCTTTAAGCTAGCAAGTAACGTCGGACGAGTTTCCAAAGACACGATGGAGCACCCATGCCTGAACTAACTTCCCACTATCGAAGCTTCGCTTGAAACACGACTGAATTCGGTGACATTTCAAGGACTCTGCCCTCACCTTGATATCATAAAATGTTGAAGTGTTCGACTAGTCTAGAAAGAAGAAGCTTCTCCTCTAGTAACAACAACAACGACAATCTTATTTTGAGAAGAAACCTTCTCAAGATGCGCCCTATCTCCCACCCACTTTGAAAGCAGGGACTTTCCCAAGTTGAGGATGAAGTCCTCTCAAATATGAGGTAAAGATTCCTTATTTTAAGGCAGCACTTACGAGATCCCCTCATTGGAAAAAAAATATTCTGGACAATATAAAAGGGTGTTTGCTATAGATAGCAACTTTCAGGGTGATAACTATAATTATAGCACATTTTTTCAAATAATTCTTTTGTAGCATATTTTATGTTATTTTTTGAAGCAAATCCTCAATCTGCCCTAGTTCTCTTCCATCATGGAACCTTCTCCATCCCACATTTCTTCTTCTCGAACAAATCCATGTCGAAACACATTTTTTTGGTTTTGAACCGTCGTCTTCAAGTCAAATCCATCCCTTGAGGCTTTGATTCACGTGTTTGGCAGCGATTTCTTCGATTTGATTGCTGGAAAGAGGTCTGACAACGACAAAAAAAAAAAAAAAGCAAATCTCCATTGTTTTTGATAAAAACTCATTTCCTTCTTTTTTTGATCTACGGATCTAGAGATCTCCGTTCATGAAATAGAGATTAGATCTGTTCTCACGAAGAAGAGAGTTTTCCAATGAGGTAAGACACTCAACATTTTTCGCCGCCAGCTGCCATGCGCCACTACCGCACCTCTGTGCTTTGGACACTGATTGAAAACTATTGTACATTATTCTTATTGAATGCTATTAGTGAACTCATTGATAGCTATTAGTATATTGATCGAAGACTATCAACTCAGCTAGTGATTGAAGGCTATAAGTTGAATTATTAATCGAAGACTATTAACAAATTGGTGGAAGACTATCAACAAACTAATTGAGCTATAATTTGAACTAAATGAGAGTAATAGACAAAAGAAAATATGCTATAGATATAATTGTTGTATTTATAATATTTGTTTGAGTTTTTTGTTTGCTATACATAAATAATCACCCTTATAAAATATAGAAACTCAAAAGGAAGAAGTTATATAAAGTAACGGATAAGCAGATAGAAATTCCTAACACGGGAGCCCTTAAAAAAGATGGCTTCAATCTCCTTGTTCCCCACGCTTCACTCTATTTTTCGCCCTCCAACTGCAACTGTAAATCCAACCCAATTTTCCATTTTCAGACCTTCAATCTCGCTTCGCACCTCCACCAACTTCGCCGTCTCCGTCGCATCCTTCAGCCATTCGGCGGTTGATGGCCAGAGGCGGCCTCGCGGCCTGAAAAAACTCAGGGCAGTTGAAGATGAGCAAGGACTTGAAGGAGAATCGCCGCCTGATTCGCCGCCGGTCACCGTGCCCGTCTTGCCCTCTGATATTCTCACCATGTTCTTTCAGGTATATACCTATTCCTTTTTGTATATCTTATAACAGTTGCTAAAAAATGGGCTTGAATTTAGCCGAAGAATTTGATTCGGTGTAACCTACATTGCATATGATTTGCTTAGTTCTTACGGAAAAAAGTTCAGTTTGAACACTGAACTAGAATATGAATTCCTCTTTAAAAGTAAATTTGTGAGCTTCTCACTAATTAACCTATTAATCATACGGAATTTAACTAACAAATTACTCACAATCATGATTCATGTGAAAGGAATGCCTAATTCCATTCAAGAGAATTTACTCGAACCTACTGCTCAAACTTAGCAACAAATGCATCCAACAAATTAGAGAATAAGGGGATTTTTCTTGAATAATAAAAAAAGTGGCAAGAAATTATTTGGATGTCAATTTTTTTTGAAAATATTTAACTATAGCAAAAACTGATTCGTTCAATCAAGTTAAACTAATGATTTCAATGGCTTTAATGAAGTGAAATTGACGTCAAGTTAAATTGATTTAAAATATTCAAGTGAAATTGATGGAAAACAATGAAAGTTAGATTTTATAACATAAGGATTGTAGAATTTGTCATCTACACCAATTTCCCATAGAATACTATAGATTGTTACAAACTTAGATGATAGTGTGTATTAATGCTACTACTTATTCAAGTATAGGGTATTGAGAATCTCATTATCCCACATTGAAAAAGTGGTGAGTCTTCTAAGTATTTATAAGGTAAAGTGAGCTACTTCGCTCATTGCCAATTGGTTTGAGATGGATACCCATACTTTTTAATATGCTATCAGAACCCATAAACCCAAACGGGTATTCGGTCTAATAAAAATGAAATTGAGATTTGATTCAAGATTGGTAAACCTAAAATAGACACCATCTAGAGGGGGCGTTATTCCATTAGAAAAGGATGCTCACTCTTTCCATTATAGGGATCAAATTAATGAAATTGTAAGTTTAAGGTTAAGATTAACCGTGCCAGTGAACACATGGACAAAATTTGAACCATTCCCCAATTCTTAAAATTTTCCAGTGGTTATTGAACCGTGGCTATCTATTCTAGGATTTGCAGCATTATATTTTCTGAATTGCTTGAGGCTTCTCTAATGTTGTGCCTTCTTCATTTCTGAAGGCAGAGGGGACACTAAATGAATCAGCTATTCCTTCTGTAACCGAGGCTTTGGAGGTATGTTGTTCTCAATCTTTACGCCTTCTATGGTTTGTTTCTTTTTACTTGTAAGTCAAATATGTTAAAGAAGTAATTTTTCTTAAATAATAGACTAGCTTTTGATAAGACCTGAATTTTCAATGTTGACCCAAGTTGGAAATCCTACTGAAGATTTTTAATAGGAATTCGTTGCTTCTACCGAAAGGGTTGGTGGCGTGTTGACTTGGTTGATTGGTTACAATCAATTCAACTCATGATTACGGATTCGATCTTGAAAATCGATATTTGACTTTCATCTTATTTGAGAGCAATAGTACCCTCTATGTAGGGAGTAGTTATTTGAGTTGGACTTTTTTTCTTTTAAGTACTAATTGTATGTTTTCTCCCAAAGCATTTGTGATTAGAGTTTTATAAATGACTCTTTGACTATGTTGCCAAGCACCTCCTAAATTTTGGAAATTGGCCTTTACTAGGTAAATACTTATTAAGTAAACATTAAGGGCCAATAAATATCTTTGTTAATTCAATCTGTTCATCAAGTTAGATGTTGATATGCTGTGAGTATCTCTGTGTGGTTCACTTCCTCTATGAGGTATTAAAAGCACTGAAATTAGTAGCGTGTTGAAGTAAAGGAAAAGTTAAGCTAACAACAAATTTGGTAGGAGTTTGTTTGAAAATTTTGAAGTGTGCACGCTAACCAAGCACAAACAATGTATTAGCTTCTTGCTTTCTCTCCGTTGTCTCACGATTCGGGTATAGTTAATGTTTGAAGTAAAATTGAAGTCCGAAATTGCATGTTCTTCTGTAGCAAACTGAGGGTATCACCGGGTTGAAGGTTCAAGTTGTCGAGGGCATTGCATATGTTGAGGTTTGTATGATCATTATTTGTTTGCAACCAACTTCTGTGCATTTTTCAAAATCACCCAACACTTATTTCTTTTCTTCTCGTCTTGTCTAGCTTACGAAACAAACAACAATACAATCAACGGGAGTGGCCTCGAGCTTGATCGAAACCATTCAAGGTGCAGGTTTCAAGTTACAAACATTAAACCTGAGTTTCGAGGACAAGGAAGAAGTTTTTGTTTAGAGTATCTTGATTTTGAATTGTAAGAATTTGAAGTGAAGGAAAGAGAGCAGCAGGCCATTTAAGAGTATCTTGGACTATGATGATGGTGTTAATCTAACTCAAATGCCCAAAGAAGTGCTTAAATGTATTATTTTTCATTCCATAGTTTGATTTACTGCGTCTGATATGTGAAGTTGAAGCTTCATCTTTAGATCAGTAGGATGGAGAAATGGAAAGCATTCATTTAAATGAGCTAGTTTCTATGAAATCAATCCTTTTTCTTGAATATGATTGATTTTGGATGAAAATTTCAAACATTGTATAAGATTTCCTAATTGCATTATTCATGAGTGTCATTCATTTTGTGGGAATCTTTGATGAAAAAAAAGAAGTTCATTCATTTATAGTTCTATAATTTTTTTAGTTTTTCAAAAATATAAATAAAATAATATTCTTAATACATTGAATATTCCATTGTAGTTTTTTTTTTCTTTTTGATATTCATTGGTCAGCTTGCGCACACCTTGACTATTGTCATGAGACATATTGTTTGATCTTACAATATTTGAATGTCAAGAAAACTCGTATAGAAAGTAGTATTTACGGAAAGTAGCGAAACCCTACAACATTGTAGTATTCATGTTAAACGCTCATTTTTCTACTGTTTTCAAATATAATTAACGTGAAGCAGGAATAAAACACACATATTTATTATTTTTGTAACAGCCAGAGAATAGGATATGAGCGATTCAATTGTTTGTTTGTGTATGTATATTGTATAGTTAAATCACTGTTTTGGTGCCGACTTTCTCTTTTTTTTTTTTTTTTTTTTTTTTTTTTTTTTTTTTTCGAGTTCTTTCTGTTTTTTTTTCTCCCCCTTTAGTCCCCTCTTTTTAACTCTTCTTTTCACTT
>JBBMEG010060156.1:0-14877 GCA_037832605.1 Cyclanthera cordifolia
AAATCATTTGGATATCTTTGCAATTAAAACCAATTTGGGATGAAAATGTAATATTTATCTCCTACTTGAATATCCATATTAAATTCCCTTTTTTTTTTCCGGCGGCCGTGGTGGCCAGAGTGGCAGCTGCTCAGTGATCGACGCAGTGGCGGACTGTAGCAAGCTGAAACAGCTAAAAAATTCAGCCATTCAATGCATTCATGGCCTTCATACACTACATAACTAAAGCCCATCACAATTTAATTGAAGCCCATATTTCAAATCCATCAATCTTTTACCTTGGTAGATTAATGGGCCTCAATTTCTTTTCTTTTTTTTTAAGACAACTCAGCACATAACATTTTTTTTCATATAAAATGCGACATTTATAAAGCCTAGCCACCAATCTTTTTTCATTCTTTTTTTCTTCTTCTTCTTTGTAAAACATCCCATCACCATTGCCGCCCGCCGCCTCTGTCGCCCACCGCTGGACGACGTTTTTTTTTTCTTTGTAAACCATCCCAGCACCATGCCTCCGTCGCCGGCCGATTTTTTTTTTTTTCTTTTCTTCTTTTCTTCTTCTATACACTATGTTCTTCCTTTTCTTTCACTTCATCCTCTTTTTTTTATTCTTCGTTTTCTTCAACATTTCATTACTTCTATATTTTCCTCCATTTGTAGTTTGTCATTGAAAGCAGATTGAAGAGCTTCTTCCCGTGCTTCTGTTTCTTCTTCGATCTTCATTCTTCTTCGATTCCTACTCCATTCTTCTTCGATTCCTTGACTCCATCTCTAACCAGCTCTGTTTCCATGCCTTAGAATGCTCCTCCATCTCTAATCTTCTCCGTTCCCACGCCCTTGCATTCTCCTCTTGGAAAGATGCTATCCACCAATCAAAACGTTCTACAAACTCTTCCAATATCTCGCTCGCTCGACCCATGACCAGAACCGAACAGCTCTGCTACCAAATTGATAAGAACCGAAATATATTGATAACAAAATTACCAAAAACTACAAGATAATCCAAGTTTTAATAGGTCTTGGAACCTCCCATCTCTAGAGAACCATTCTCTTAGAGTCCACAAGTTTTCACTTAATGTTTTTGAATACCTTCCTCACTCACCTCACCCTCTATTTATAATAGAAAACCCTAACAAGCTCTCTAACTAATTTCTCTTATGCCCCTATATTATTCATGAACCCTTCTAAGGCCCAACCCTATCAAAATCCTACTCTCTTGAGTAATCTAATATCACTATAATGCTTTTAAAATTATGCTGGGAATGAGAAGTGCTTGAAATTCAAGTGTTAAAAAAGTAGTCTTAAGCAATTAGATTCCAAAGTGAATTTATTTTTATCAAAAGTTCGACAAATCAAGAACATCGTCAACAAGGAAAACCAAACTTAATACTTGTTATCTACTCCATAAATGTTCTTAACGATCATTAAAATAACATTTAGTTAGAAATTTTAATCGAAATAGATGGATGCACTGCATCCAATGTTAAGACATGAGATAGGAACACAAGTTCCTATGCGCAAAACCATGAGATGACGTAACATGACAATCTTGTGAGACTATATTTGATTGTCAAGAAAACTCAATGGAAAGGTGAATACTATAGATTGAACTCAATATGTCTAAGGTGATAAGGCAAGTATTGTACATTAAGAAGTTTTTTTGACGAAAGTAACTCTTTAACCATATGGGCATAGAAAACTGAATATTTTCTTATATGTTCAATGTTTTCTTTGCAAATAATCAAGAGACAAGATACAAAATAGTACCAATAACTGTTTGACTACATTTACTTTTTTAAAGTAAATAAATTTGATTGAAAAATGAAATGTACAAATGGTGTCCAGGCCTAGAAAATCAAGTTGCAAAAGGCTCACAACTTAGCTATAAGATACTATTGAAGAAGAAAATGAAAACATTATCTTCGGCTGACAACATTAAGGAAAGGAAATTTCTGAGCATCAATTGAAATGGAAAAAGGTAATTGGTTTCCATAAAATATTATAGACCTGATTAAGATATTTGCAGGCAAGATTTCCATTACTGACACAAGATAAGATGCCAAAAATAAGCCTTAATACAGATGTATCAAATGTATGCTTGTACAAGTACATGGTTACAATAAGGAATTACGCCTTGAAAAAACAGTTGGCAATGCATGTTGATTTAGTTCTATGTCTTCCGAGTAAATAAACACATTTTTACATGCTCAAACGAACTACATATGTACAACAACATTTAAAAAAAGTTGCACTTTAGATGCTAAATGACTGATTCTCAGCGTCAAACCAAATGTGCGCAGACAATTGTAAGAATTAAGTTTAACTAAACGACAATGACACATGTAGATCTTTGCACTCCAAAATCATACAGCCAGTACAATGATCAAGATACGAGCTAGCCAAATATTTATTGAACTCTTTGCAATACTTTATGCTTAAGCGAATATATAATTACTTTAAAACCAACAATTACATGCAACTAACTTCATGAACACATAAAATGCCGACGAAAATTGTGATGGCCATGCTGGATCCAAGTTTCACAAATTTCCCAAACAACAGAAAAAAAGTAGAAGAAAAACAATAATCGTTGCGTGATCTAGACTACTTAGTAGTCTAAAAATTAATAGAGCATTTTACAGGAAAATTACTCTGTTCTTTTTCTATGCGCAAAACAAGATTTCATAAATTCGCATTTTCTCGCAACATCAAATCAAATCTGCGTTACGATACATCCAACAGTACTTCACAAAACACTTTCTACCGCAAAAGGGGGAACTCGGCCTCGTCTCGACCATCAATAATGAGCAGATTAATTAAATCACGTCTCCAAGAGAGATACAAACGAAATAATCCAAGAAGCAGAGAAAACGAAGAAAAATGCGCCAAAAGAAACAGAACAGAACGTGCGTTATCCTTCACCGTTTTACAACAAATCGTACGGACATTTGCACACAACTTCTACATCTACGATTCATCCGAAGACGAAAAAAACACAGGAAAAACGAAAGAACAATGACGAACTCAACAAATCATAAGGCAGAAATCGCGGAAACCTAGGGTTTTTCAGATCGTATCACGAGTTTCCGATTCGAAGTTAAAAAAAAAAAAAAAAAAAAAAAAAAACAGAGCGCACCTGTGAATGATTCGGCTAGAATCAACATAATCCAAAATAGAAATCAAATAAGCTCTGAACATTTTGGCGATGAGAAGCCCGGAGAGATGAAGAACAGAATGAAGAATAGCTACGGCGAGCACTGAGAAGTTTCTGAATATGGAGAGCCTTTTTTATCGAGGGTCGAATTTCGCGCCTCTTTGTTTTGCAACTTTGCAAGTTCGCTCCTAACTATATTTTAGCGCGCGAGTGGATGTCAATTGACAAAAAACGCTTTTCTTTCTTGAGAGAGAAAGATTTGGCACGCCACGCGGCAGTAGATCGAGACACTCCAGGCCAAATCTAATCGTCCAATTTTACCTAATTTTATTTGTTTTTTGCTGTAAAAAAGTATATATATTATTTGCTTTTGCCTTTGTTGACCGTTGAAATTCTTATGGACGTGTTTAGATGTATAATTGTGGATTAATTATTTTAACTGATTATGAATGGGTGATTATTTTGAGTGATTTAAAAATAATAATAATAATAGCTCGTTTGTATGAGGTGTTTAAAGAGTGACTATAAAAACTCATTTTTAATAGTTCTATAAAAGAGCTAAACAAATAGACCATAAGTAAATTTGAAATTTGAAATTTAGCATGTATAGCTAGTTTTGAGTTGTCTATTATAATTAATGCACAAGTTTTTTAGACATTTATTTATGCACAATTTGGTTTCATTTTTTGAAAACTCTTAGTCTACCCCTCTCTAGTCATATCATCCACCCCTTTCGTTTTTCTCATCATTCATATGATATTGCTTCCATTGATTTCCATTCTACCAAATTTATTTAACTGAAAATAAAGTGAATAAGTGAAATAGTTTTGGGTCGAATGATCCGGAATACGACGGTGCTGGGCAACGACGGCAACTAGTTCTCGATTTTTTTGACGATAAAACTTTGAAACATATCTTTTTATTTCCAAATCTACGAAGTTAAAGATTTTCATTCGCAAAATCGAGACCGAATCTGTGCTCATGAAGAGAATAGCTTTCCAACGAGGTAAGACACTCATCGTTTTCCGACGCTGGCTGCCATGCGTCGCGGGTGCCACGATCAAACTCCAAGCACTGATTCTGATTGAAGGCTATCACGAAATTGATTAAAGGCTATCAACTGAGGATTGAACTACTAATTGAAGGGTATAAGTGAACTAATTGAAGACTATGGGCGTGTTTGGTGGATGGGTTTTCTTAATCCGGATTAAGAAAATCCCTTCTAATACCTGTTTTTTCCACAGTTTAACACACCTCTTAATCCGGATTAACTAAACTTGGATGTGAACAGTGTCTGACTGTTCAAATCCGAATTTATTTCTCATAAAAAAACGCATTTCACGTGTAAAGACACGACCCTTTAAGCGTCCCTCAAAACCCCTACCCCAAATGCATGTCTTAAATAACTTTGAAATCATTTAACGAAACACAGTAATGAATCAATTCTTCAAAGGTTTAAATCATCAAAAACATAAGTCGGAGTACTCCTTCAATTTAAAATAAGTTAATAAAGAAAGGAAAAACACAGTTCTTTTAAGGACATTAAACCGTTAAAACACAAGTTCCTCAGCAAACATAAATAAAAAGGAAAGAACTAAACAAGATGCAAAAACGTGTGAAGGACTCGACATGCCTATGGTCTCCGCTGCGCCAGATCAGCCATCCTGGTAAAGCTCGTGCATACTTGTGGGTTACCACAAAAGAAAGAAAAAGAGGGGGGGTTGAGTAATATAACTCACCGAGGAATAAATAACGAGTCAATTCATACAATCAGAGTATCAAATCATGTAATGAAGGGTAATCAGACAATCATGGGACTCAAACTCAACGATGTCGGGGCAACCCGAAGGCTAAGTCATCCCGAACACTCATGGTTTACAAACCTGGGCATCCTTACTAGAGATAAGCCTACCCAGTTCCGTTCCTTTATATAACAGCGGGGCAACCCGTTTGGGGTTAAGCCAACCCGGTTCCGAGATATATGTAGAAATCACGCAGTAAAAGCTACAATTCTCACGTAAAATATCGAATTATGCACAAATACACCTATCTAGCAACAATTTAATTGATCTAACACGCAGTTAATCAATAAAACATTCCAGGACGAATTTAACCCCCTTACCTTGCTCGTTTCCTACTTGAGGTGCTCCTAAATGTCCGAAATGCTACTTCTGGAAGTTTCTCCAACAAACACTGAGTTAAACAGGGTTAAAACGTCAGAATTAGGCCTTAAAACTATCAAAAACAAGTCAAAAGCGTCAAAATTACCCAAAAACAAGTATCCGGAATTTTTCTGGCGACCGACGGCGGCGCGTGGCCGGAAAAATCGACGGCGGCGGCTCGTGACGACAAGACTTGCCGGTGCGTGAATGAAACGCGCGGGAGACAAAACCTGCAGGCCTGGAACGCGTGTCGCTTGCTGGATGGTCGAACGCAGGCTCGGGAGACAACCAGGTTCAGGCGACCATCGCTGCAGCTTCGGATTGGTCGGCACAGAAAGTCACGTCGGTTGTCGGCGACTCTTTCAGTTCACGCGACACGGAGTCTGACCGTGTTGAAATCGACGTGATCTGTCGGTGATTGCACGGTTTACGAGTCTGATGGCGCTGAAATCGATGGCGGCTGCTGTCCCCGAGGCGACAAAATCTGACGGCGGCGCTGACACTGTCGGCACCAAAATCCGCGAGCAATGATTGTTTGGCAGGTGTTATCGGCGGCTGTCGGAGATTGGAGAAAAAGAAAACGAGAGAAGGTGATTGAGCGGCGCTGATTTTAGAAAGAATAATCAAAACCTAATCATTTTGCCCCTTTTGTCCTTTTATATAAGGACAAAATAGTTGAGAGAAATTATAAAAATGCCCCTAGGGCTAAAAATGACCATTTTACCTCTAGTTTTCAAATTCCGACTTCACACCCCTCAAGTAAAACTTTAATTAAATTCTTTTAACGCTAATCAAGAATCAAAACGACTTCCAAAATTCTCGGTAAGTCTAAAAAGAAACAAACTAACCTCGAAATAAGGGCAAAAAGTCGGGCTGTCACAGTATTTCCCCTTTAGGAAACTTTCGTTCTCGAAAGTGAACTAAGGTGAGAACAACTCCGGATAGCGGACACGCATGTTGTCTTCCCTCTCCCAGGTGGCTTCTTCCACTGTTTGACTCCTCCAAAGCACCTTAACCAAACTGATTTCCCGGTTTCGCATAACTTTTCTATCTTTGTCAAGAATCTGCACTGGTACCTCTCGAAACTCAAATCCTCATTCAGCTCTAATAGCTCGTGATCAATGATGTATGCAGAATCGTGTATATACTGTTAGAGCATCGAGACGTGGAAAACATTATGCACACTGGACATGGAGGTGGCAAGGCTAGTCGATATGTAACTCCTCCGATCCTCTTAAGGATCTCAAAAGGTCCAACAAATCTTGGGCTAAGCTTACCTTTAGATCCAAACCTTAGGATTCCTTTCATGGGGGGACACCTTGAGGAAAACGTGATTCCCCACTTCAAACTCTAGGTTTCGGCGTCTGACATCTGCGTAGCTCTTCTACCGGCTCTGCGCAGTAAGCATCCTTACACGTATCTTCTGGACCGCGTCATTAGTAAACTGTAACAACTCAGGGCCTAATAACTTTCTTTCTCCTACTTCTTCCCAAAACGCTGACGATCTACAACGCTTGCCATATAAGGCCTCAGATGCTGCCATTCCAATGGTGGACTGATAGCTATTATTATACGAGAACTCCATCAAATACAACCACTGATTCAAGCACACACGCCCTCAACATATCTTCTAGGATCTGGTTGACCCTCTCAGTCTGACCGTCTGTCTGTGGATGGAAAGCGGTACTGAATTTACACAAAGTTCCAAGGCCTTCTTGCATTCCCTTCCAGAAGCGCGAAGTAAATCGGGCGTCTCTATCTGAAACAATACTAACTGGTACCCCGTGATAGCGTACAATCTCCCATAGATACAACAAGGCCCACTTTTCAACAGAGTAGTCCAATGTCCCTAGTATAAAATGAGCGCACTTAGTAAGTCGATCCACGATCACCCAAATCACGGTGTAACCTTTTGGCGTCTTAGGAAGATCTGAAATGAAATCCATAGAAACATCCTCCCACTTCCACTCTGGAATACTCAAAGATTGCAACAACCCTGCTGGTCTCTGCCTGGGTGCTTTTACCTGCTGGCAAGTAAGATATTTACTAACATAATCCGCTATGTCCCTCTTCATGTTGTTCCACCAGAAACCCTGCTTTAGATCTTGATACAACTTGGTACCCCCTCTGTGCCAAGCAAACGACGAATTGTGAGCATTTGACAACAACTCGGCCGTAATCTCGGTGTCAACAGGAACCACTAGTCTCTGCCTGAACTACAAACCCACGTCTGATGCAACTATCCAATCACTGCCCTCATCGGCATGTACCCTACCAAACAGAACTGCCATACCCTGATCCCGTTGTTGTCTCTCCAAAATCCTCTGTCTCAACGATGACTGTATGGTCAAACGAGCCCTTTGCGTGGTAGCCTGCTGAACTAATACAATCCCAGCTCTGCTCAACTCTCTCCAAAGGGGTCTGAGTAGCCAGTACAGCTGCTGAATGTGAAGTTTTCCTACTTAGTGCATCAGCAACCATATTCGCCTTTCCATGATGATAAAGAATCTCATAGCCGTAATCCTTCACTAGCTCCAACCATCTACACTGCCTCATATTCAGTTCCTTTTGGGTGAAGAAATACTTTAGACTTTTGTGATCCGTGAAAATTTGAATCCTCTCCCCATACTGGCAGTGCCTCCAAAGTTTAAGAGCAAAAACCACTGCTGCTAACTCCAAGTCATGAGTGGGGTAGTTCTGCTCGTAGTTCTTAAGTTGTCTTGACGCGTAGGCTATAACCTTCCTCTTTTGCATCAAAACAACACCAAGTCTCTTTTTGGAAGCATTATAGTATACCATAAAACCTCCTGCTCCCTCTAGAACAGCCAAAACAAGGGCAGAAGTCAAACGTCTCTTTAGCTCTTGGAAACACCTTCACAATCGTCCGTCCAAACAAACTCTTGGCCCTTTCTAGTTAACTGAGTCATAGGCCCTACCAGCTTTGAGAAATTCGCCACAAATCGCCTATAGTAACCAGCTAATCCTAGAAAACTACGTACCCCTGATTGAAACAACATGTCCCAAAAAGGAAACTTCACCTAGCCAGAACTGACACTTAGAAAACTTTGCATATAACTGCTCACTGCGTCTATCTTAGCAGGATCCACTAAGTGCTGTCAACACCTTCCTTAAATGTTCTTCATGATCAGCTTTGGTCTTAGAGTAAATCAATATGTCATCAATAAAAATGATCACAAACTTGTCCAGGAACTCCTTGAACACTCTGTCCATCATATCCACAAATGTTGCAGGTGCATTGGTTAGACCAAAGGACATCACCACAAACTCATAGTGTCCATACCGTGATCTAAAAGCTGTTTTGGGAATATCCTCCTCTCTAATCCTCAACTAATGGTAACCAGACCACAAATCTATCTTAGAAACACTAAGGCTCCCTAAAGCTGGTCAAACAAGTCGTCAATCCTGGGCAACGGGTATCTGTTCTTCACTGTCAACTTGTTCAGTTCTCGGTAATCTATACACAAACGCATCAAACTGTCCTTTTTCTTAACAAATAAAATGGATGCTCCCCAAGGTGACACACTCGGTCTTATAAACCAACTGTCAATCTGTTCCTGCAATTGAACCTTTAGTTCCTTTAACTCCGCTGGGGCCATCCTGTAGGGCGCCTTTGAGATAGGTACGGTGCCAGGTTCTAACTCGATGCAAAAATCAACCTCACGAGGCAGCGACAAATCCGGTAAATTTTCTAAAAACACGTCAACAAACTCCCCAACTACCGGCACTGCGTCAATTGCCAATTTAGATTTCTTCCCGCTATAGATTGTGGCTAGATAACCCCACGCTCCTGCAGACAACAATTTTCTTGCCTTCAGCACTGAGATGACTCTCACACATTCCCCAGACCTTCGTCTCTTAAACTTGAAACTAGGTCTAGATGGTGGCCTAAACACAACTCCTTTCGACGACAGTCAATCACAGCATGATTCTCAGATAACCACTTCATACCAAGTATTACATCAAATTCACTCATAGGTAAAACAATCAGTGTAACATCCATAATACTATCCTCTATAACCAACTTGCAGGCTTTAACCTTTTCGCAAGCTGTCATGCTCACCCCTGCTGGGGTGGCCACTACTAACTCGAACCCCAAGGGTTCCAACTCAAAATCAGTCGATGCAACTAAATGTGTGGAAATAAAAGAGTGAGACGAACCAGAATCAAACAAAACACAAGCAAAATGACCAAGTATAGATAATGTACCTATAACTCCATGGCCACTAGCATCGGCCTCCTGTCTCGTGGTAGCGAAGACTCTACCCTCCTGCTGTGCCAGTCTAGCTGTAGGTGTGTTAGCCATAGGAAGTGCCTGGCTTGCCACACTTGTACAGGCACGAGGTGCGGCGTCACACTGCCCCCGGTGTTTCTTACCACACTGCCTACAATCATCCAAAATCTGAGGCTCCACCCTCGGCTGCTGATAATCAGACCTAGGTGGCTGGTAATCTGCCCTATGCTGTTGCTGCTCAGAACGACGACCGTTATGACGATCAGAATGGAAGCTACGCTGATCAGAATGGAAGAGCATCGGAATAACCCAAAAACAAGTACCTGGAAATTTTTCGGCGACCGACGGCGGCGCGTGGCCAGAAAAATCGACGGTGGCGGCACGTGACGACAAGACTCACCGGCGCGTGAATGAAACACGCGAGAGACAAAACCTGCAGGTCTGGGAAGTGTGTCGCTCACTGGATGGTCAAACGCATGCTCGGGAGACAACCAGGTTCGGGCGACCATCGCTGCAGCTTCGAATTGGTCTGCACATAAAGTCATGTCAATTGTCGGTGGCTCTATCAGTGCACGCGACACGGAGTCCGACCGCGCTGAAATCGACGCGATCTGTGGCAGCTGCATGGTTTACGAGTCTGACGGTGCTGAAATCGATGGCGGTTTCTGTCCCCGAGGCGACAAAATCTGACAGCGGCGCTGACACTGTCGGCGCCGAAATCCTCGAGTAATGATTGTTTGGCAGGTGTTGTCGGCGGCTGTCGGAGATTGCAGAAAACGAGATAAGGTGATTGGGCGGCGCTGATTTTTAGAAAGAATAATCAAAACCTAATCATTTTGCCCCTTTTGTCCTTTTATATAAGGACAAAATAGTTGGCAGAAATTACAAAAATGCCCTAGGGCTAAAAATGACTATTTTACCCATAGTTTTCAAATTCCGACTTCATACTCCTCGAGTAAAACTTTAATTAAATGCTTTTAACGCTAATCAGGAATCAAAACAAATTTCGAAATTCCTGGTAAGCCCAAAAAGAAACAAACTAACCTCGAAATAAGGGCAAAAAGTCGGGCTATCACATCACGCGCTTTGTTCCGATTCTCTCTTTCGTTCTCTTTGTGGATACATTTTCCATCTTTCTCTCTCAACTGATCTTCTCTCTCAATTATCTTTTGGTTCTTTCTTCAAATCAATTTTTCCTCTTATTTAATCTTCTTGATCGTTCGATTCTGCATTTTTTGATATCCATTTTGTCTTGCATTTTCATAGTTAGATTTTTTATGGTTCGATTTAGGGTTTTTCTTCTCTTAATTCAATCCATTGATGTTCGATCTATGCCGTCGAAATCATGAATATTGCTGATGTGAAGACTATGTTGGGACTTCCATGTAGAACTGAAGCCAATTTTCAGATTGCATGTTGAGAAATCGAACGAGTCTTACACTTCTTGGCGAGAGTTCGGTAGATTCGACTTGGTTGGAGTAAGATCAATGCAAGGTAAGTATTTCTAACCCTCCCTGGCCTATGATGAACCATGTTCCTGATTTTAAAATCGATATTTCTTATGTTTTGCTTATATGAGGTCCAAAATTTTGTTTCATTTGTATTCATCCTTGTTATGTTAAAGTAATAGATATGTTTATGAGTTTTCCCTTTGATTGACTGTGATCAAATTACATCATATTTTTTGTGTTGTGTTGAATATCAGTGTAGTTAAATTTCTTTTCTCCTTTTTCTAAATATTTTTCATTGTGACTTGTATTAGCATTCGTTTTGTTGATCAGTTTAAATGTTGGCGCATTAATATTCGTTGTTAGGTTACAACTACCCAAATTTATGACTTCTATCGTGTAGTTATAATTTTTACTCTTTCCCAATTTATCTTGTACTTCACTTGAACTGTACCACATGTGTTTCTATTTTGAAACTGCCCGAATTTATGACTTCCATCTTGACTACAACTATTTACATTTAATATTTATCAATCATTCTCTGTCATTACATTTCAAACAACTATCTCTACTTTAAATCCACGAATGCAAATTTTTGTTTTATTTAATTGATTTTAAGGGATTATTAAATTGTATTCACAAACACTTGCCCATTTTTCTTTATATGTCATCTTTAGTCTGCATAATTACATACACTCAACCTATTTTCAACGATTGTAAGTTCATCTCTAATTCATCATCTTTGTTTTATGTGTATAACTCTTGTATAACTTATTTTCTTCATATTCATGCCTTGTCTAGAATTGAATCCATGATATGATTCATTGGATATATATTCATTGTTTCATTGGTTTATGTATCTGGCTGCCTTGTTCTGAACCATGTTTATTTTATTTAGTTCATATATCATCCATGTTTATGTTGTCTTCTACTTTCCATATTGGCTACTATTTTATATATGATTTACCATGTTTGTCTTGTGTGTATAACTCGTGTTCAACTTATGTTGTTCATATTTCTATCTTGCACATACTCGAATCCATGGTATGATCCAATAGTTATTTATTGTTTCATTAGTATATGTAGCCCCCTCCCTTCATATGATCCATGTTCATTTTCTTGAATTCGTATATCATCCATGTTTATGCTCTCTATCTCCTTCTTGTATTCGGTATTGCTTTATATGTGAATCATCATGTGTGTTTTATGTATATACCTAATGTACAACTTTTGTTGTTCATACTCATTTTTTTCCTTCTTGATATGATTCATCTTCAATATATATGCTTACTATTTGCTTTTTTTTAAAAAAAAAAAAAAAAAATTGAATGTGGTTACATTTGATCTCTTAGAGACATGATATCGATTTAGTTTTCCTGAGACTGGGTTTTATAACAATTGTTTGTTTAATTTTCTGGATGTTGGGTTTTATAACGATTGCAAAAGGTAATCCAAACTCATGTAATTCTTCTGAGTGTCGTATTTAGTTCATAGTTAACACTACAATAAAGCTAAGAAAAAAGTATTTGTTATATCCATTTTGCATATCTAAACCCGAGATCGGTAACGCAAGACTTTGAGGTTCGCATTTTTAAGCAGATCAATCCTTTTGTAATAATATGTATTATTTATTAGCAATATTATGTCACTTGTATAATTTGAACTGTTTTGTGAACTCGAAATTTTAAATTAACCTACGTTGAATTATTATACCATTGTTCCATTATTATGTTCAAACTTCGTTGCTTAAAATGAATCGTGTAATGATTAAAATAAATAAGTGTTAGGACTATAAACTATTATTGAATTTATATGTTCATAAATTTTATAATATGTTAGTTTTGACAAAGTACATACAGTTAGACATAGAATAATTCATACCATACATACATACATACATATATATATATATATATAGATATTCAAATTAACTAATGAAATTAGCCGTTTGAAAGCCGATGATTGAAAATTATAGTTTAAAATACTTGACATATGTTTAAAAAACTAGCATCATCCCAATCTTCTTTTTTTTTTTGAACTAATTACGAAATTTTTGAATAGGCTTTTAAGATAGAACTTACAAAGTAGCATTGTTCTAGTCTTGAAATTTGTTTATGAACTAACCTAACTTAAAATAGCCTATTTTACTAGTTTTCTAACGTGGCTCCTTAAAAATGATGGCTTAAAGAACATATTATTTATAACAAATTAGAATAATTTTTTCTCTAAAATTGGCTATGACATATAAAATTGGAAAAATAATGTTTTCATCACTAGGCGTGTAGTTCCATTTTGCAACCTTGTTTTGTTATTTAATTAACTTTATTATACACATTTTTTTAAAAAAACGTATTAAAATGAAACTCATATTTTATACATACAACTACTTGTCGTTTCATTTCTAATATATGAGTTTTATATTAGTGTACTTATAAGTTTTTGAATTTCTTTATTTTAGATGATGAACCCTAGTAAAATGATTTTAATGTTGAAAATATTGTATAGATGTCAGAACCAATTTCTGATTTTAGCAAATCTCATTATGAACTACAACTCTATGGAAGAAAGCCCAAATTATTCTTCTTTCTTTCGACATCATTTTCACCAAATGACTATTTTCACGATGATGAGAGAAAGTGATGTAGCTTGTCGTGAGACAACTAGGATGAATCGTGCTTGCTTCCAAACTTTGTGTGACTTGTTAAGGACTCGTAGTGGTCTTCGCGGTACAGACTACATTGATGTCTATAAAATGGTAGCCATGTTTCTACATATAATGGCCCATGATGTGAAGAACCGCGTTATTCGACGCATTTTTACAATATCTGGTGAAACAATATCCGACACTTTCAAAATATCCGTATTGCTATCATACGTTGCCACAAGATTCTATTGAAAAAGCCCGAACCAATTCAAGCATCCTGTACTGATAGTAGATGGAAATGGTTTGAGGTAACCATTATAATACTTGTAAACCAAACTCATTAAGTTTGAAGACCAAGTTCATTTGTTTATTCTTTCAAACCATGCAGAACTGTCTAGGCACATTGGATGGTACTCATATTGAGATACATGTTCCTGCTGAAAAACATGGCTTCTTTAGAAATAGAAAGAGTTTCATCACAACAAATGTCTTAGCTGTGTGCTTTCCAAGTGGAGAGTTTATTTACATTCTTGCTGGGTGGGAGGTTTAACAGTTGACTCTAGAGTACTTAGAGATGCTTTATCACGTGACAATGGATTTAACATTCCTTATGGTAACTAACATTATTCCTAACATAATACTTCAATTTAGTAATCGACCAAAATTGAATTACTTCTTTTATCCAGGATACTATTACTTATGTGATGCTAGTTATCCAAATGCCAAAGAATTTTTAGCTCCATATATAGGGGAGTGTTACCATTTGTCTGACTGGAGGGGTAGTAATCCGCCACAAAATCCAAGAGAATTTTTTAATAAAGCTCATACATCGGTAAGGAATATAATCGAAAGAGCTTTTGGTGCACTAAAAAATCGTTGAGTCATTTTACGCAATCAATCTTTCTATCCACCGAAGGTACAAGTGAAGATCATAATGGCATGTTGTCTACTATATAATTTGATATGTAGAGAGATGAGATCAACCATTGGATTGGAAATATTAGGAGAAGTTGAACATGTTGACACCCAAGCTGAAATGTACAACCACCCCAATATCAACTATGTCGAGACATCACTTTAGTGGTCATATTTTGGAGATTGCCTGGCCAAACGAATGTTTGAATCCACCCAAGCTTCTAGGTCCTAGACTAATCATCTTCATATTATATGTTTTGTTCGTATAGTGTATGTTGAAAGAATGTGTATAAATATATTTT
>JBBMEG010060187.1:0-14869 GCA_037832605.1 Cyclanthera cordifolia
GGGGTCGGCAATAGATTTGGACGACCCTCGAGGGGTTGGTGCTGGCGTGGCCGACCCCCGAAGGGTCGCCAATGGAGTTGGTCGACCCCTAGGGGGTTGGCAATGGCGTTTGGCCGACCCCCTGTGGTCGAGGCCTCCATTTGGCCGACCCCGCGGAGTCGGCGTTGGCTTAGTTGTCCTTCGTGCGGGTCCCAATCTCTTTCGAGTCTTACAGGATATTTTTAGCTCATAACATTACCACACTCTTCATTTCCGAGCTTGCCGGATTGTGAAGAGTAGTTTAGGTACTTGCTTCTTTTTCAAAGTTTTGAATGTTTTAAAGTTACCTTTTTACGGAAGTATTTCCTTGAAAATTACTTAGGCCATATTGTTTTTCAATAAAATCTTTTCCTAAATAATATTCAAATAAATAAAGTTTTGAGGCTAAGGAAATATTCATTGTAAGAATAATTTAAAATGGCCATATTCTTATTTCCAAGAATATCTTTTCCAAGATAATATTCTTATTCAATGAAAAATCACTTCTCTTTTTTAGGAAAATATTTATCCCTAAAAGATTTTCCATAACCTAACTTTTCCATAAAAAACTCCCTTCCAAAACTACTCCCCTTTTTACCCTACTTTGGCCGAAAATTGCCTCTCACTAGGATATCATTTTCGATTTTTTCAAAGTGTGGGGGAGACTTGCTTTGCGTTTTGGATTTTTGGAAAATATTCGTCGCGCCTTACTTTTTCGATACGTACTCTCCTTTTTCTGACTTCATGCTAACGGTTAGACATATTTTCGAAAACTCCACCCTTACTTAGGTACTTTTTCAATTTTTGCCCGTTATGCATGTATGTCCGAATTTTTGAATTATTTAGGCTCTTTTTTCAAAGACTCACCCTTTAAAGTACTTTTCTGAATTTGTAGGCTAGTTAGGCACTTTTTATAAATGTCTTGTTCGTTAAACTTCGTTTCGAGATTTTTAGGCTACTTAGGCACTTTTATAAAAAGTCTTGCCTTTTTCAGCGCTTTTTGAAAGTCTAGGTTACTTAGGCACTTTTATAAAAAGTCTTGCCTTTTTCACTGCTTTTCGAATTTTGTAGGGTTCTTAGGCTCTCTTAGAGACTCACCTTTTCCCTAACTTAGTTAATTGCAGATTACTTCTTACCTGAACTGTCATGGATCCTTTGTCTGACTACGAGTCATAATCCCTTCACCTTCGAGCTTCCTTCTCACTTAAGAGGACTCGGCGAAGAGCCTTGGCGGTGGGGTCGGAATCTCAACTGGTAGCGTCCATTTTAACTCAAGAGGACTTGGATCACCTTAGGACCCAGTTCCTTATTCCGAACAAAATTACCCTTTAGCTTCCGCTGGCTTCGGAGAAGTACGCCCATCCTCCTCCGGGCGAGGTGGCCGTTTATACCACCATGTTTGACGGGGGAGGGGGGTGCGGTTGCCCATACCGTCTCTTCAAGAGTTCTTGGGTATGGCAGGGCTAGCTACAGCGCAGGTGGCTCCCAATGCTTGAAATGTCTTCTTCAGTGTTCACAGCCTTTGGGTGCACACCGGCTTCGAATGTCCCTTTAGTCCCAAAGACCTTATTTTGCTTTACCGCTTCTGCCAGCATCCTGATGTCACTGTGGGCTGCTACCTGACCCTAGAAGCAAGCTTTCTCCTTTGGTAGGGTGCCCCAATTTTCAGAAGGGATGGAAGAAGCGCTGGTTCTTTGCTGGAGGACCTTGGGCGGCCTAGGCGCCGATGCTTTGCTAGCGACTCCCACTGTCTACGGGACATACGGTATGCTTCCTTTTGCCCTGGTTTTATCTGTCTTTTGGCACCGTACTAACTTTTTGTTTATAGTGCACAGGAAACTTAATCTTCGCTCTTGAGTAATGATGTTTTACGAAACTGTTATGTCCTACCCTGAGGAGGTCACTTGTAGCGCGCGGACCACGAACTCGCTGGCGTTGTACAACCTCCTTCTGGCTTCAGCCATGCCAGCCGATTCTAACTCAAAGTCACTCGTCTCGCAGGAGGGATCCATTCCAGGTATGCAGTTTACTTTTTCCTCTAACTTACATGCCTTGAATACTGGAAAAATGAGTGAACGCCTTTTACCGTGTCCAGTCACCATGGACTACGAGCCTTCACTGAGGCACGCCTTTGATGATGTGATGCACCAAACGTCCCGCCCCCTACTAGGCCTCCCACCAATGATATGTTGGACCTTACTTCGGAGGGCTGCTCTCTTCCGTTTGGTGATGACGAAGATCTCCCCTTCCCCGAGATTCTAGAGGACTTGGACGTTGGGTCGGACCCGGAGTTTGATGGTCTCAGTCTCGGACTTGACCATGTACCCTCTCCGACTCGGACCACATTGTCCCTGGATTCAACTCCTACCTCTTATCAGGGCCGCATTGTCCTACTTTGGACCCACAGGAGAAAAATACTCTGGCCTCCAACTTATGGAGTGAAGTGAGGTCTTCATCAGCTACCTTTCCCCTAGGAGATGTCTCCTAGGTCTTGGAAAAGGGGACTCGTCTGATGCACGAGGTATAACAACCCTACTTTTCACAACTATACTTTGAATTGTGTACTCATGCTAACTTGTGCCTTGGTTTCTTTTTGCAGGCATTCATGGACTTTGCTTCAGCTTTTCGTCACCTCTCGGAGGACTTGCATCACGCCCGCTCTTCCTTGTCTACCAGTACTAACAAGCTTAAGTGGGAACTGGGACAGGCTCAGGAAGCTTAGCGAGTCGCCGAGGCTACCTTAACCTCCTCTCGTACCTCTACCGAAACAGCCCGGAGTCTAGCTGCTCGCGGACGCCAAGATGACTTGGCTACAATCGCCCGCCTTCGACGAGAGTTGGCTTCTGCTGAAGGGAAGCTCAAGAATGCTGCATATCTAGCTAAATCTAGCTAACCTTGTGAAAGGTTTTCCTGCATTTGTGATTCTAGAAGACAACACCGGCGAGGCTGTCATTGGCTGGGCACTGGATCGAATCCAAGAGGGGGTTAGCTATGACAACCTTCTTCCTCTCTTCTGGTTTCTTTGTTCCAGCACTGCGGAAAGAGTCACCGACCCTTCCCTACCGGCCTTCGAGTCCAGACTTCCAAGCGATCCAGCCTAGGCTGCTTGTTATGATTCCCGCATCTTTCAAGGCGTGCCGGACAGACACCAGGTTCTTCCAGCTAGGACAGCACCTGCCCAAGCTGGACCTGTCCGACCGTCTTCTAGCAGGCGCAGCTCCAGAGGGCGTGGATAACTTTTACCTTGCTTTCCATTTTACCTTGTAGCACTCAATTTTTCAGTCTTTATTTTTTTCATTTAGGTTGTAACCCAAAATTTTTTTCTTTGAATGGAATGATGAACTTTTTTCTGCTTCTTTCTTCTCTAACTCATATACCCTTAATTTAAGTTTATGAAATTGAGATCAATATACTTAAATTAAGATGAGAATGGACAAAATGAGAAAAAACATCACTTTTTATTCATCAACAACTTGAATTACAATATATTCAAAGTACTTTTTCAAGTGTTTAAGCACCCACATGATGTAGGATCTTATTCCTGTCCATGACCTCGAGGTAGTAGGCGTATGGGCGTGCCACTTTGGCGACCAGGTATGGTCCTTCCCAATTTGGCACCAGGACTTCACTTTTGAGATCTTTCATGTTTTGCATCCCCCTTCTCATCACTAAGTAAGCAACTTGGAAGCAGTTTACCTTGACTGAGAAATTGTGGTACTTGGCAGTTCAGCCTTTGTATAGCGCCACCCTTATCTGAGTTGCGTCATTTTTCTCTTCCAGGAAATTTAGACTCATCCGCCGCTGCAAGGCATTTTGAGTAGGGTCAAAAGACTCTACGCGCAGGGATGAAAGTCCTACCTCGACCAGAATCACTGCTTCGCTTGTTAACGTCCTAGGTGTAATGCGGTACGCCCACAACACTTGCTAGTTACGACCACAGGCGGCTGCCTCTTGATGAAAGCGAGCCTCTGGCACGTTTTGTATGCCCAAGTATACTTCTTGGAGTTCTTAGGAATGGTCGGACAAAAGTAGCCTTGCTTGACTAACTTTTTTGCTAGGGACCTTATCCCTTCATAATTGCCATAGATGCCTTCGTCAACTTTCTGGAAGTGTTGTTAATTTACACATTCATGTTATATTAAAACATATATAGCTATTAATAATGTGTTTCTAATTTCTTTACATTTGTAGCTCAACACCTCAAAATCATTTCTAAAGACTAGATTGATGAGGTACAATAAGAATAAGTGGAATTTGTAGGTAGATATATTTAATTCATTCATTTTGGATTCATTTTTTGTTCATGTATATATATAATGAGTAGGGGCATAGCATGATGTAAAGCATGATGTATAAATATTTTATATGTAGTTTCTAGCGAGACAATCTTCTTTCGATGTATAGATATTATACTTTATTGTTAAAATAAGTGAAACAACTTTTTTTAAATTTTTTGGGATTGGTATCTTGCGTCGTATGCTGCTGAATTGTTTGATGAATGGAGTATAAGTTAAAATTTATTTAGAAGGAAGATAGAAACGTTCAAAAATATTCATGTGGTAGAAACTAGTTAAAATTGTTTGACAGTTCGAAATTTTTTAAGAGTTAGGGGTGTGTTAGAAGGTAGTGTGTTTGGTTTGACATTTCAAGATAACTTTTCCTTAGAATATGTAAATCATCACATGCATTCTTCTTTTTTCTTTTTTTGTAAAGTGTTGTAACTTTTAAGGTTAGGCGCAAATTAAGAATGTCCAAAGAATGGACAAAATATTGTAAATGTCGATTTGGTGTGCCACCAAAAATGCGCACCCTTAAATGTATTTTATGTCTACGATATAAGTGATGGCCTCTCGAGCGCCATAATACATCAAATGTTGCGGTTCTCGACCGCTACCAATTCTCTGTATTCTGTCTCTAACCAAATTATTCCAACTCTCTTTTCTAAAGACTTCCACTTAACATTGTCTAGGGAATAGTCTATCGTACTCAACACAAAGATCTGTCAGATTAGATTAGAGGCGTTGGTCAATGTTAGTATGATTTAACACTTTCATGTCAATCGCCTAAGATAATGCATGTAGTTTATTAATTGGATTAATTAGTATCAAAAATCGAAAAAATGCCTAAGTAAAAGGTAAACCATTCGAAAATACGGCTAGTCACTAGCATAAAGTCGGAAAAAGCAGGGTACTTACCAAAAATGCGAAGGACGACAGATGCTTTCCTAAATCTAAAAAGCAAAGCGAGTATCCTCCCACGCTTTGAAAAATCGAAAATTTCAGCGAGGCAATTTTCGGACAAAAGAGGTAAAAAAGGAGGGTGAAGTGTTGGAATGGAGTTTTTTTGGAAAAGATAAGTTATGGAAAATATCTAAGGGTAAATATTTTTTTTAAAAGAGAAGGTGATTTTTTCTTGGAATATAAATATTATCTTGGAAAAGATATTCTTAGAAATAAGAATATGACCTTGTAATATTATTGTTCTTATATTAAATATTTTCCATAACCTTAAAAGGTGTTATTTTTTGAATCTTATTTAGAAAACAACATTCTTAAATAGAATATGGCCTAAGTAAATTTCAAGAATAATTCTTCCATAAGGCATAAAGAGATAACTCTGTTCAAAATCCGAAGATTCCAAAAGCTCGAAAATGAAGAGTCGGGGTAATGTTATAGGCCAAAATATCCTGGAATACTCCGAGAAGGTTGGAACCCACCTAGGGGCCGACTAAGCCAATGCCGATCCGCTAGGAGTCGGCCAAATGGAGGTCGTGACCCCTAAGGGGTCGGCCAAGTCCATGCCGCCCCCTGGTGGTCGGCTATGCCAATGCCGACCCCCTAGCGGTTAGCTAAATGGAGGCCTTGACCACGAGAGGGTCGGCCAAGCCAATGCAAACCCCCGAAGGTTGGTCAAATTGAGGTCTTGACTCCCAAAGGATCGGCCAAGTCCATGAAGACCCCCTGGGGGACAACCAAGTAAGTACGACTCCTTTAGAGGTCGACCAAGGAAGGCTTCGACTCCCCGGGGGCTGGCCCTTGTAGCCTCAACGCTATTGAGTCTGGGAAAAGAAGGCGAACACCCTTTAAGGAAAAAGTCGTGGAGGTCAGGACTCTCATAATGTCGACCTAGTCCAAGTAACAATTGGTTCCGCTGATAACGGACAGGAGTTACGCCGAGTAGGTCAGTCCGACTGGATTGGTCGTGGAAGTCAGAACTCTTCGGTGGACAAGTCGACCGAGTCCAAGTAACGGTTATGAACGCTGCACCCCGTGACGTCCTATAGTTACAGCGAGTAGGCTAGATCGAGTGGGTTTGTTGTGGAGGTCAGGACTATCTGAAGAGTCGATCGAGTCCAAGTAACGTATAGAGACGCTGCACCCCGCGACGTCCCTCTATTACAACGAGTAGGTCAACCTGAGTGGGTTAGTCGTGGAGGTCAGGACTCCCCTTAGAGTCGAACAAGCCCAAGTAACGCATGAAGACGCTGCACCCCGTGGTGTCCCCAGTTACAACGAGTAGACCACTCTGAGTGGGTTGGTCGTGGAGGTTAGGTCTCTCCTATGGACAAGTCAACCGATTCCAAGTAACATTTAGGGACGCTGCACCCCGTAGCATCCTAGGATTACAACGAGTAGGCCAACCCGAGTGGGTTGGTCGTGGAGGTTAGGACTCTCCCCTAGGAGTCGACCAAGTCCAAGTAACTCAGGGAGATGCTGCACCCTGTGGCGTCCCCAGTTACAACGAGTATGTCAACCCGAGTAGTTTGGTCGTGGAGGTAAGGACCCGAGTGGGTTGCTCATGGATGTTAGCACTTTCTCGTGGATAAGTCGATCAAGTCCAAGTAGCGCGGAGGCGCTGCACATCCGTAGCGTCCTAGTGTTACAACGAGAGGGCTGCACCCCTAAAGGGTCAGCCATGGAGGTGAGAACCTGCCAAGGTTGACCGAGTCCAAGTAACTCCAGAGTAGATTTCGTAACTGCTATACCTCTAAAGGGTAATGATCAGGAGTTATGCCGATATTCATACCCGGCTTAATGATAGACGTTTCTAACGATCGGTCATTAAGCTGCCCATAAGTGTGCTGCACCGGTTACGAAACCGACTGCTATATGAAGTCAGTTCATTCTCCAATCAAGGAGGCGAATCTTAGGCTAAACCACGCTAAGTATTCTTGTGTTACTCTTAATTTTAAAGTCCTCTAAATTATTCTCCTAAATCTCCTACTAACTTACGCATCGGAGGCCTTGTGGCTCACACCACAGCGGTGTGTCATAAAAGTTTACTTTTTGCAGGCTTTCGTCCTCAGTAATACAAATCTTACTGTGAATATGTAACAAATCGGTACATAACCATTAGGTTATAGCACGAAAGTTACAAATGCATGAAAATTTTAAAGAAAATTTTGGTAGAGTTTTCCCTAAAATATGGGAAACCCATACCTGCAAAACTTGTAAATTAGAACCTGGATACTTCAAAATCATTTAAAACGACCCTAAAAGTTCAAAATAAAACATTCATCCTATCCAGGCAGTCAACAGTTTTAAGCATAAATATAGATCCCGAGATCTCGGTTTCAAAACTAAACAGTTTATAACCAAGTTATTACAATAGTTCGTGCAGAAGGAGTTACAACTAAACTATAAGTAAACAACTATAAATAAGACACAATGGACTCATTTTCCCCCCCGAATCTATCCTCAGTTGCCGATCATCCATCCTGGTGCATACCTGCAACTATGTTTTTGAATCCATGACCAACATAAAACGAAGGGGTGAGTCGATGAAAACTCAGTAAGAAACCGTGCAAGGGGTGCCTGCAGCATATAGAACAAACATGTGTTAATCAAAAGTCTATAAATAACATGCACAAACAAATGGGAAAGCATCATGGCTCTTTGGTGTCTTTGCCACGGGTTCCAAAACTCATGGTAATACTCGAGGAGTCTCACTAGCCGATGCCGTGAAACTCCAAAGTCATAACCCGACTGCTCTGGGTACAACAGAGAGCCTAGACTCAAGGGCCATCCATTGTAGTGGCCCAGGATATTCTGGGTCCCTCCGACATGGTGGGGTCAATCTGAACACGTTAGATATCACGCACGGCGCCGATCCGAGAGCGATCCAACCTTCTAGCATGGCGCTCATTTAAGCCTTAGCAATTTCGGCTGCTCACTACATAGTAGGTTGCCCAACCTGCTAGCGCGTCGCTCACTTATGCCTTAGCAATTTCGGCTGCTCACTGCCTAGCAAGTTCCAGCTCCAACTCACGCGATAAAGGATCTCCGTCCAATGACTGATTCCATCTATCATACCCTATGCATCCAAGATCACTCAGCTATGCTACCCCATAAGGACAACTAAGTCCTCAGCCAATGCCATAAGACCAGAAAAGCCATTACACGACCATTTCGCTTAAGGCGGAGCACCTTGATACGTGGGTACAAGCTATGGAATCGCTCGGGCGTCTCCCATGGTATCTCCGCCGCGAGTGAGGGGAACAAGAACCAATCAAGTTCTCCTATAGTACTAAGCCAGTCGGCAGGTCGCCCAGTTGTAGGTGTAGGTATCTGTCCAAGCTTTAACGGATATGCTAGCCGAAGCCTGGATCACACTTCCACTTGATAGTTTGCAACTCGTACAGTGTGTGATGATCGGACTGCACAATAGTTAGAAGTAGACCCAATAGTATCTCGAGAAGCTCCTACGTATCAGAAAGAACTGCGGGAACCCCGACCGCGGTCGGCTACCCAACACGTCTAAAAGACCCTGTGGTCAGACCTGATGGCCACGCATTGCTCTCAGACACAATCTCTTACATCTGACCACCACTGTCCGTTAGAGAACGTTGTCGCGTCCGGCCACCCCGATGGGTCGTTCCCTGACGTGTCACGTAGCTGCAGACCCTATGGTCTACTCCAACCACCCTATGTAAGAGCAAAGACATGTCGAGGCCATCTGGCAGCACACTATCACGTAGCAGCACACCCTATGGTCTACTGCAACACACAATGCATGCAATGACCATATAATCTATTGCAAAAGTACATAATAGGAGAAAGACGTATCATAAGCAATCTACCTACTTATTCGTCTAAGGCTCAATACAAAAGAACAAATCATTACGATAACATGCTTTCAATTCAGTAAGGAAATAACGAGTAACAAACAACATATAATCCACATTCTAGCCTACCAGATCACAGACCACATGCTTTCAATTCAATAAGGAAATAACGAGCAACAAACAACATATATTCCACATTCTAGCATACCAGATCACTGACCACATGCTTTCAATTCAATAAGGAAATAACGAGCAACAAACAACATATAATCCACATTCTAGCCTACAAGATCTCACACCACATGCTTTCAATTCAATAAGGAAATAACGAGTAACAAACATCATATAATTCATATTATAGCCTACCAGATCACAGACCACGTGATTTCATTTCAATAAGGAAATAACGAGCAATAAAGAACATATAATCCACATTCTAGCCTACCAGATCATAGACCACATGCTTTCAATTCAATAAGGAAATAACGAGCAACAAGGTTGTAACAACACGATAAATAAACCAACCAAGTAAAAATACAACTAGCTTATGCACCCGTTAGGGTCCCTTACCCTTGGTTCTACTAGAACCGGCTACAACTAGGCTTTAGCCCCAAAAGAACAATCTAGCTAAGCACCCGAACCTATAGGTGAACAATAAAACAAGTAAGCATTTAAGAGCACCCCAAACAACACCAACGCATACTTAAAAGGTAGAAAGTATACCAAAAATAGCTTACACGACGCGAACAAACTACCCGAGAGGCTAACCAAAGCTTACTAGCGTTGAATCCAACCGAGGAACTCCATACTAAGCATTAACAGACTCTCGACCAACCTTTTAATCACACCTAGCGGGCCGACACTTCGATGCCCACACATAACTAACCGAGCTCTCTCATGCATTTTGTCAAACACCTTCCTTGCAAGACCAAAACCAAACCACAAGCGCGGGAACGCCACCGACTTCAACGTACGCTAGAGCTTCAACCCGAACTCAAGAGTAGGAGAACGAAACTTATCTCTAAGACTCCCGAGCTTTACGGCTAAAAGCACCTAAGCCGAACTCACCACTTCTACGAACTCACACACGCCAAAAGAATCGCGACTTCAAGACAGCCGGGGAAGATCGCGAGAGAGAGAACAGAGATGAGTGAGAGAGAAAGAGACAATCGCGAGAGAGACAGGGAGAAAGAGATAGCAGACCGAGAGATGGGTTTGACGAAGACAAAGGCGAGGGAGAGAGCGAGAGGTCAGCGAGGGGGAGAGGAAATCGTGAGGGAGATAGGAGAGAGAGGGGGGGGTGTTCAGATTTGCGCGACTGAAACTGAAGGGGAACACGAAGGAAAAGGGGAAAAAAATCGTGGGGATGAGTTTGAAGGGAAATTAAGGATTAAATTTTCTAATTTGCAAAATAGCCCTCGGCTCACGTTAAATAATTAATCTTAAAATTCTCAATAAACTGTTGTAGATGTGTTGGTTAAACAAAGTCTCTCTCTTCAAGAAGACCCTGGTTCAAGCATTTGTTAATATATTAAAACTAAAATTGAAAGTTTTTTAATTAAGAGAGAAAAAAAAAAGTGATCACAATAATATTTTAACGTTTTGGGTTGTTTGTTTAACTGTTTTTTAGAGCTATTAAAAACCAATTTTTATAATCAATATGTAAACATATCATACGAATGAGTTACCAGTACATATGGGAAGAACGTTTTAATTTATGTTCAAAATTAAGTTATTCAAATCATGACTCAGACCAAGACTTTTGTGTCCAATATAATATCATTGACCAACTCGTCTATTTAATCTATTTATTAGATGTTTACTTTTCTTCCAATATTATATGTTTTTCTAATATATTTTGTTATTTAAATAATAATTGTAATTAGTTATATATATGTATTATTATAAATATGCATTTGATTCTTTTGATTATTGTTTTGTTTGTTTAATTAATTATCTTTAAACATTTTAATTGTTTTATTTCATTTGATAATCAAAAAAATTATGTTCTCTATTTTTTAAAAAATATCATTTTTTTTATATCACGTTCTTTATCCATTTCTGTAATTATACTGATCACCTAAATATAACAATTTTTAAATAAAAAAATAAAATAAATAGGTTATTTTGTGAATAATGCAAAAATTTATTTAATAAAATTTATTTGGCCAAGGCATTATTATATATTTTTTTGGAAAATTACTTATTATATAAAATTTATTAGCATAACAGAATAAATTATTTTGTATAGGAAAAATAATGAATAATTTTACTTAATATTTAAGTGTAACATAATATATTTCATTTCCTTTTTAAAATTTAATTAAAAATATATAATAAATAATTAATAAACTTTCAAAATATTATTTTTTATTTTTAAAATTTTTGTTTTTATAATAGCTTGTTTGATAGTTTTAGTAGAGTATTTATAATTAAATTCTTGTTTGTTTCGTGATTTTGGAAATTTTTTTTATATGATTGTTTTTTTATGTGGTGCTTTTGTTGTTGGTTTCGAGGTAATTGCTTATTTGTATAGTAGTTTCGGTAGAGTGATTGTAATAAAAATTTTGGATCACTTATTTTGTGGGTTTATGGAACACTTATTAGGAGTACATTGAATTATTTTGTGGGTTTATAGATCATTTATTTGGACACTTAAATACTCCATTTTTTAACTTCTCAAACAAGCATTTGATAAAACCTAACATTTCAAACTTAATTAAAACTCATAAACAAACATCTCCTAAAATGTTATATATGAAATAAGAAAATAAAAAATATTTAATAGAAAATATTATATTAATTATCTTCAATTATTTTATAAAAAATAATTTCTAACTATCATATCACATCAACTTCTATCTCTTCTCAATTCTACCCAAACACATTAGTTCTCAACATTTCTTATATTTTCGTACATCTCAAACATACACTCACTCTTCCCTTCGGCACCCAAAGTGCACTTAAAGATTATTGAAAAGAATTGCATGCGTACCGATTAATTCTAAAGTACAAAGTACAGGATTGATGAGACTCATCAGAATGAGAACCGGAAAGTCAGATTTTTGTTGAAGTATGTGAATATTGGGAGGTTTGATGAGTGATTGATTTTGTTGCATTAGTCCAACTCTTTTCTTTCTTTCTTTTTTTTTCTTTTTTTTCCTTTTTTTTTTTATGTTGCATTAGTCAAACTTAATTCTATGTATTAATATCAACTGTAATTTATATAATTTTTGCTTCATTCTAATGAATTTTCTTTTTCATAAAAAAATTAAAAACACAAGAACACAATTAAATTGAAGTATGTTTTACTAATGCAACAAAATCAATCATTTGGCTTGTGTCTAAAACTTCAGTTGTGTTCCATACTTGTATAATTTTTGTAAAATGAATTAGAATTAAGTTGATCCAATCAACCAAAATAGAAAGAAAATATGACATAGAATGGTGGAATAGGATGACAAAGAGAAAAATTTTGGTTCGCTGAGTTCTCATTTTTATCAATTAATAATTTTTTTTTCTTTCTTTTATTCATTTGCCTCCCTTCCCTTCCAACCATATCCAAAAATACCCTAAATAACTAATTTTTCTCATTTTTGAGGAATTACAAAATATAACAATTAAATTTTACTAATGGCGTGTTTGGCTAGGACGAGCACGATGGAAAATAATGGGAAGGGTTGGGAAATTATGAGAAGGGTTGGGATGGATTGAGAAGTGTTAGTAAGTTTATGTTTGGTGTGCAAAGTTGAGATGCGAAGGGTTAGGAAATATGTTTTTGGTGTACAATTAAAATGTTTTAAAATAATTGATTGAAAAAATAATAATCAAAATTATAATAAGACGTATATATAACTAATTACCATTATTATTTAAATAACAAAATATATTGGAAAAACATATAATATTGGAAGAAAAGTAAACATCTAATAAATAGATTAAATAGACGAGTTGGTCAATATGGACTCAAAAGTCTTGGTTTGAGTCATGATTTGAATAACTTAATTTTGAACATAAATTAATACGTACGTTCTTCCCATATGTAACTCATTTGTATGATATGTTTACTGATGGATTATAAAAATTCGTTTTTAATAGCTATTAAAAACAGTTAAACAAACAACCCAAAACGTTAAAATATTATTGTGATCACTTTTTTTCTCTCTATATTAAAAAACTTTCAATTTTAGTTTTAATATATTAAAAAAATGCTTAAACCAGGATCTTCTTGTAAAGAGAGACTTTGTCTAACCAACACAACTACAATAGTTTATTGAGAATTTTAAGATTAATTATTTAGCTTGAGCCGAGGGCTATTTTGCATGAAATTTAATCCCTAATTTCCCTTCAAACTCATCCCATGACTTTTTTTCGTCTACTTCGTGTTCCCCTTCAATTTCAGTCGCTCAAATCCAGACCCCCTCTCTCTCGCTCTCCCATCTCTCGCACGATTTCCTTTCCCCCTTCAATACTAAAACATTTATTTTTGAATATAGAATAATTAAGTTATATTAATATATATATATATATATATATATATATATATATATATTTAATTCAAAATTCAAAATTCAAAAAATATAAAATTGTAATAGAAAATTAAAAACAGCCGAAGAAAAAAAAAAAAGAAAAAAGAAAGACACGAATGCATGAAAAAAAAAAAGAGAAAAAAAAAAACAAATTGAAAACGGGGTAGAAAAAAAAGGTGGATAGGAACCTGCCCCCTAAATATTAGAATTTTTTTTTTTTTTAAGTTAAAAGAAGTAACATTGAAATTTTAGCAGTGGCATATTATTGAAATGGGTTTGACAAATACAAGTTAATGTAAGTCAAACTAGAAATGTTGGTTTTTTTTTTTGAAAAAAAATTAATGTTGGTAAACTAAAAGCGGCCGTAGTATTTGAACTAGTATACTATGGCGGTGAAATAGATAAGAATTGAATGGCCGGTGAGTTAAGAGTGTCATTTCGTGGCCATTCTTCTACCGATGCCCTACGTGAAATCTCTCTTTCCTACCTACTGTTTCCTGAGAAAGCTACTGTCCTTCCTCAATAGGGATTGACGCTCTACAATATCCTACTCACTCTTGTCTCACAAAATGTGAGCATCTGAACGAGTACTAAGTTGATGGTAGAAATAGGGCGTGTTTGGGTACGAGAGTAAAAGAAATGAAGGGTGAGTAAGTATGTATTTGAGATGTACGATTATTGTTGATGCCGCAAAATGGTCGACGGGTTATCCAAGATTTATTTAGATGAGAACAAAATGGCCTGCAAAAAAATAAATTTAGGGCACACCGGTGTCGTGTGAGCCACAGGGCCTCTGATGCCTAAGTCAGAAAACGGATTTAGGGAGAAATAACTAAAGCACAAAGAATGGCTGAAGGGTACTTAGCTTAGGAATCGCCTCTCGAAAGGGAGGAATGAATTGACTTTTTTAGCAGCCAGCCTTATAATCGCTGCGGCTCACTTATGGCGATGTAACGGTTGGCCGTTTAGAAACGTCCTACATTAAGCCGGGTATGAATACCGGCGTACTCCTGGCCGTTACCCTTTAGAGGTGTAACAGTTTCGATTCTAGACTCGGTCGACTCTTCGGAGAGTCCTGGCCTTCCTTGGCGGACTCCCAAGGGAGTCGGACTTGTTTGGCCGACCACGGGGGGTCAGAAATGGACTTGGCCGAGCCCCAGGGGGCTGTGGCCTCCATTTAGCCGACCCCCGGGGGGTCGGTGATGGCGAGGCCGACCCCCAAAGGGTCAGAAATGGACTTGGCCGACCCCCAGGGGGT
>JBBMEG010060207.1:0-14866 GCA_037832605.1 Cyclanthera cordifolia
CCTTGTTCGTTCAACAACGAAAGAGTGTGCTACATTAAAAGCAGAGTAAAATGAACAAAGATTGGTTAAGAAATAGACACAAGTTATCTAGTACTTGCTTGATTTCTACTAACATGCAACAAGTTTCTTAAGTTTAAAGAAGTTTAGTTACACATATATGACAAAACAAGAATGTAAAAAAAAAACATGAACGCATTTAACTAATACGATTAAAAAAAAAAAAAAACAAGTGCAGTATACCATAAAAATACAAACCATCTTGGACTTTATATTGCTAAGGATTGGTGGGTTTTTAAGATGAAAGGAGAAAGAAAATGAAGATTTGAGACGAAAAGGAGAAAGAAAATGAGAAATTGTGAGGGATTGGAGATTTAAGATGAAGAAGATGAAGGTTTGAGGATTTGAGAAATGAGATCTCAGATAAAGGAGAAGGGAGAGCGGGAAAATGAAAAAGAAAATAGGGTCTAGGGGGGAAACGAAAAAAATAAACGGAGAATTGGTGACGAGCTAATTGGTGTGGGCACCCGTCACAAAAGAGAATAGGTGGCGGGCAAAAACTGTCACCAAAGACCTTTGGTGACGTACGCCAGGATAAAACTGACACTAAATACATTAGGTGTCGCGCGTGACGCGCGACACCAAAGGTCTTTGATGATGGTTTCTACGAGTCACTAAAGCGAATAGACGACGAGCAATAACCATCACCAAATACCTTTGGTGTACCGCGTGACGCGCGACACCAAAAGTCTTTGGTGACGATTTTTGCCTGTCATGATTTCTGCCCGTCACCATTTTTTTTAATGACGAGCTTAAAATGTCCATCATCTTTTATCCGTATTAAAAAAAAAAATGGATAGACCGTCACATATTCTCTCTTTTGTAGTAGTGTTGCTTGTTCTTCAGCTAATTAAGATATCAAAACTCTGCAATCCCTATCACAACAACCTTTATCGTCTTCATCTTAATGCCTTCCATGATTTATGTCATTTTTTATTTTATTACTATTGTAAAAGAAAGCAATCAGATCGGTATCTATCCCTCCCACCAGGCTCGACATCGTGGGCTATCATTGGCTGCATCCATGCGATGTGGATGAATGTGCCGCCATATCAATGGATTCATACTGTCATAAAGCAACTTAACACTGAAATCGTATGCTCTAGAATTCTTAAAGAAGAACGATTCTATATTTTCATCATGGCCCATGTATATGACAACAAACATGGTAACTCGTGGATATCTTACCACGTCTCTTTCACCATCAGGAGAACATTGGAACAAATTGCAAAAAGTGCTTTATTCTCATGTACTCAATTCGGCAACGATTCTTCAAATGTCTAGGCATAGAACAATTGAAGATGATGCTCTTGTATGTTACATTTCAACCTTACTACTGCCGCCAACAATGGAGACAAGCCTAGAAGCATAAGAGTGATCAACTTGAGAAGCATAACACTTCATTATTGTGGCAATATTATGGTAAGAATGTTGTTCAATAGAAGGTATTATAGTGAAGGGCAAAAAGATGGAGGGCCAACTTTTGAAGAAGAAGAACATATTTGAGTGTTGATAACATTATTAATGCATGCTCATGCATTTTCTTTATCATATTATATTCCATGTCTAAAATGGTTTGATTTGGACCGACACCAAAAGGTTATAAAATAAGCTTTGGAAGTGATAGAAAAGTACGATAGTTACATCATAGACGACAAAGTACAACAATGGAAACATAAAAAATTAACTTAATGTTGTAGGCTAAAATATCCCGAAATACTCGGAGAAGGCTAGGACCCCATCGGAGCGTCAGCTAAGCCACCGCTGACCTCCCTAAGGTCGGCCAAGTCCATGCCGACCCTTAAGGGTCGGCCATATGGAGGCCTTGACGCCTAGGAGGTCGGCCAAGACAATGTCGACCCTTTGGGGATCGGCAAAATGGAGGCATTGACCCCTAGTGGGTCACCCAAGTCCATGTCGACTCTCCGGGGGTAGGCCAAGTAAGGCAGGCTCCTCTAGGGGTCGGTCAAGGAAGGCCTCGACCCGCTAGGGGTCAGCCCTTGCAGCCTCAACCCTCTCGGGACTAGCAAAAGAAGGTGAACACCCTTAAGGGGAAAGCCGTAGAGGTTAGGACTCCTCTAGAGTCGACCGAGTCAAAGTAACAACTGGATCCGCTGATAATGACCAAGAGTTACGTCGAGTAGGCTAGCTCGAGTAGATTGGTCGTGGAGGTCAAGAACTCTCAGATTGACGAGTCGGCCGAGTCCATGTAACGATTAGGGACGTTGCACTCCGTAGTGTCCTAGAGTTACAACGAGTAGGCCAGCTCGAGTGGATTGGTCATGAGATCAGGACTCTCTGAAGAGTCGACAGAGTCCAAGCAACGTATAGAGACGCTGCACTCAGTGACGTCCCTCCATTACAACGAGTAGGTCAAACGAGTGGGTTGGTCTTGGAGGTCAGGACTCCCTCTAGAGTTGACCAAGCCCAAGTAACACATGAAGACGCTTCACCCCGTGGCGTCCCTAGTTACAATGAGTAGACCTACCTGAGTGGGTTGGTCGTGGAGGTTAGGACTCTTCCCCAAGAGTCGACCGAGTCCAGGTAACGTAGAGAGACATTGCACTTGTGGCATCTCGAGTTACAACGAGTAGGTCAACCCGAGTGAGTTGGTCGTGGAGGTAAGGACCAGTAAGGGTTGACCAAGTCTAAAGCCGACCTTTGAGGAGGACGGTCGAGTTGGTCAATCCGAGTGGGTTGGTCGTGGAGGTTAGGACATTCCTGTGGATAATTCGACCAAGTCCAGGTAGCGCTCAGAGACGCTCCACACCCGCAGTGTCCTAGCGTTACAATGAGAGGGCTGCACCCCTAATTGGTCGGCCGTGGAGGTGAGGACCTGCCAAGGTTGACTGAGTCCAAGTAACTCCGGAGTCAAAGTCGTTACACCTCCAAAGGGTAACGGTTAGTAGTTATGCCGGTATTCATACCCCGCTTAATGACAGACATTTCTAATGTTCGGCCATTAAGCCGCCTATAAGTGAGCTGCACCGGTTACGAAAGCGACTGCTATATGAAGTCAGTTCATTCTCCATTCCAGGGAGGCGAATCTTAAGCTAAACCACTCTACGTATTATTGTGTCATTCTTAGTTATAAAGTCCTCTAATTATTCTCCTAAATCTTCTACTTACTTAGGCATCAGAGGCTCGTTGGCTCTTACCACACCGGTTTGCCCTAAATTGTTATTTTTTGTAGGCTTTTCGTCCTCAGTAAAAAAAATCATACTGTGGATATTCGTTGACCATTTTTCGGCATCAATAGTTGGTGTCGTCTGTGGGGACGAGAAAGAGTTCTACCTAAGAAGCTAAATTCTTACACACTTTTCTACAAAAATGTCGAACGTTGAGAACGACTACCAACACGATGTTGAAGGAGAGTAGGACATTGAGCACGGTCAAAAAAGAATTGCCTCCAGAGGACATGACATTGTTCATGTCGAAAACCACCCGGATCTTGAGGGTGCAGTCACCAGGCAGGAAACTCAGCGTGCTGATCCGAAATTCACAGCTTTCGAGGAACAAGTGCAAGGAATGACGGAGAGTTTGAGTCGCCTGGTAGAGTTGCTCCGACAACCTATTCCGGCTCAAATAGTTTTTGTTGGAAACCAACAAGCTCCGCAGGAGGGAGCAAGGTGACAACCAACCAAGAAAAAGGTTGTGGCAGACAAGTTGGCTCTGTTGGTTCAAGACCTTACCGAAGGGAAAGCCCCAACCGCTAAGGCTCCGAGAAAGGCTCATTTTCGACACTAAAGACTGGTGTAATGACTTCAAATGAGCGGTAATGATCGGAGGAAGGAGCACTCAGTTCATCAAAGGATCGGCTCCGGAGTTGAGAAATCTTCCCGGACGCAGTCAGTCAGAAGTAGCCACCACGGAGTACCACACGAGGATTATCCACCCCACATCCCTCTAGAATTCCAAGTGCCCGGAAAAGGGGATCAGACTTGGGAGCGGATCTTAGAGATGTGCTCAACCAACGCCAAAGAGGCGGGACACGGCGGAGCCGAGGACCAACCTTGGTTAGCTTAGTTTCGCCTTCTCCAAGATCAATTGGGGAGCATGAATAAGGCGTATGACCAAGACGGACTAGACTTGGATAGCCTGGTCGACCAAGTCGACCCTTCTTTCACCGATGAAATCATGGAGGAGTCCATCCCAGCAAAGTTTAAGCTCCATACAATGAAGAGGTATGATGGATCTACAGATCCTGTAGAGCACTTAGATTCTTATCGGGCATGGATGGAACTCCATAGAGTCTGAGACGCAATCAACTGCCAAACATTTTCATTTACACTCACGGGATCAACTAGAAGTTGGTTCAGGCAGCTCAAGCGCAAGTCCATTGCCTCATTCAGAGAGCTAGCAAGATCAGAAAAATCCGGTCAACCATCTACTGACCGTGAGGCAGAGGAGTCATGAGACCATTCAAGAGTATATTGCACGCTTCAACAATCAGGCGCTACAAGTCGAAGGGTACTCCGACAGCACGGCTATCGCAGCAGTTGTAGCTAGGCTCAAAGATGAAAAGTTCCTGTGGTCGCTAGGGAAAAGGCTTCACTCACTTATGTCAAGCAATTAACCAGAGCGCAAAAGTACATGACTGCAGGGGAGCTGGTTAATTCCTAAGGAGGCACAGAAGAAAGGCGTTCCATTTCGGAGAGTGAAAAGTCGATCATCTGCCACGAGGCTGACAAGAAGGAGTCACTAAAATGAAGAGCGGAAGAGTGCCCAGTGAAAAAAGAGAAGACCAAACGAATCGGGGTACCACCTAGCCGGTTTGACAAATACACTTCGACGGCGGTTCCCATAGAGCATATCTTGATGAAGATTCAAGATAAGGAGGAGATAAAGTGGCCAAGGCTTATTAACGCAGGATCCAACAAAAGAAATAAAGGCAAGTACTGCTTATTTCACAGGGATCACGACCACACTACCTTGGACTGCTACGATCTGAAGGAGTCCATAGAGTCCCTCATTCGAAGAGGATGACTGGGCAAGTATGTGGATGAGGCTGGAAAAACGTCCGAGTCCGGTACCAAGAAAAGGGGAGGCGAAAAGTCATCACCACCGACGGAGATCAGAACCATCGTAGGAGGACCGGTTGAAGGAGAGTCGGAAGGAAAATGTGAGACAGACAAGAGGCCTTGTAAGGAGCGAAGAAGTACGAGTAATCGGAGCGGTGGACGAGGAACTTGGCTTCATTATCGCTAAAGTTGCAGCATTACACCAGTCGCACAATGGCGCCTTAGTGGTGTCCCTGACCATCTCCAACATTCGCGTCAGAAGGATCCTCATCGACAGAGGCAGTTCGGCGGATGTGCTGTCACTAAAGGCTTACGACGCCATGAAGCTTGAAAGAGAAAGGCTCAAGTCAAATTCAACGCCCCTAGTCGGATTTGGCGGGAGCACTTTGATTCTTGAAGTTTCAGTCGAGCTCTTGGTAACTTTTGGCAAATGGGACAACATAGTCCTCTACTTCGTGAATTTCTTGGTTGTAAACGACGATTCTGCCTACGATGCAATATTGGGAAGACCCACGATATAGAGGCTAAGGGCGATCGCATCAACCTACCACCAAATGATGAACTTCCCTACTGCCTTAGGGGTGGGGCAAGTACGAGGAGAGCAGTTATCCTCGAGAGAGTGCTACCACACAACCCTATGAGGAGTAGTAGGGGTGACTGGAATAAAAGACTACTGAAAAGGAACGAGTACCAGGCGAGGCTGTCCAAGGGACAACACCTATAGAGGTACAAATCCAACAAGTACCTAGGTCCCAAAACGCCAATGCCCATGCTTTGGGAATGTTATATGTTGTCTACGAAACCGATGTGGTTAAGATCGTGCTGGTAGAGATCCTAAGCAAGCCTAGCATCATCACCGAGCTGCTTCACGGAATTAGCGAGGCAACCCTGATCTCGCGAGCAGCATGAATGACCTCTTTCCTTGAATATTTAGAGGATAGAAAGTTGCCAGATGACAAAAAGGATATGCCCGACGACTTAAGTTCAACACTTTCAAGTACGTGGTGCAAGGGGATAAGATGTACATAAAGGGGTATTCCTTACCTCACCTTAGGTGCTTAGACCCTAGCGAGGCCATTTATGAAATGCAGGAAGTGCACGAAGGCGTCTATGACAACCATGGAGAGGCAATGTCCCTAGCCAAGAAGTTAGTGAGGCAAGGTTACTTTTGGCCGACAATGGCTGAAAATTTCTAGAATTATACACGTGCATGCGACAAGTACTAGAGGTTCGCTACCATCAAGAAACAGCCACATGAGGTACTAACTAGCATGATAGGACCATGGCCATTTGCGTAATGAGGTGTAGACTTGATAGATTCCCTATAAGTTGGGCGCGGCCAAGTCAAGTTCGCGGTGGTAGTACTGGATTACTTCACCAAGTGGGCCGAAGTCGAGGCCCTGACGACTATCACAGAAAAGAAGGTCACGGAGTTCATTTGGAGGTGGATACCCCGAACCCTCGTCGCTAATAACGGAAAGCAGTTTGACAACCAAGCTTTCCAATAATTCTGCTCTGAGCTGGGGATTCAGCACAACTTCACATCACCAACTCACCCACGAGCCAATGGGCAGGTGGAGGCCGTAAACAAGATCATCAAGAAGAATCTAAAGACCAATCTTGAAAGCTTGAAGGGATTTTGGGCGGAAGAACTCCCACAAGTGATGTGGGCATACCGCACCACACCTAGAACGTCGATAGGCGAAATCCCCTACTCGCTAGCATTTGGGACGAAAGTAGTAATTCCAGTTGAGATAGGATATCCATCCCCGCCTGTAGAGTCTTTTGACCCAACTCAAAATGATCAGCAACTGCGGATGAGTCTGGATCTCTTGTAAGAATGAAAGGACGCACCCCACATAAAGGTGACATGGTACAAAGGCCGAATTGCCAAGTACTACAACTCCCGAGTCAAGGTAAAGAGCTTCCAAGTTGGCGACTTAGTGTTGATGTGGGTGATGCCAAACACCAAAGAGCTCAATAGTGAAGTCCTGGGGCCAAATTATGAAGGACTATACTAGGTCGCCAAAGTAGGACACCCAGGCAGCTACTACCTCGAGGACATGGACAGGAATAAGATCCTCCACCCTTGGAGTGTAGAACACTTGAAAAAGTACGTTCAATAGAATGTAATTCAAGTTGTTAATGAATAAAGTAAAGTGATATTTTCTCATTCTTTCAAAAAGTTATCTTAATTTAAGTATGATATTGTCATAAACTTAAATTGGGGGTAAGCATGATAGAGAAAGAATCAAAAGATGTTATTCATTAAAAGTTCAAAATTTTCTGGGTTACAACCTAAAGGAAAGTTAAAGTTGGCAAAGTAAAATGCTTAAAAAAAGAAAGACAATAAAAAACTGGTCATCAAAGCCCCCTCGGAGCTACGCCTACTGGAAATTGGTCAATTGAGTCCGGCTTAGGCAGGAGCTGTCCTAACTGGAAGGGCCTGACTTCTTTCAGGTACGCCTTGGAAGATGTGAGTGTCGTAGTAAGTGGTTTGGGCTAGATCACTTGGATGTCCGGATTTGTAGACTAGAAAGGAAGGGTCGGTGACTTTTTTCCGCAGTGCTGGAACAAAGAGATCGAAAAAGGGGAAGGAGGTTATCATAGCTAACTCCCTCCTGAATTCGGTCGACTGCTCAACCGATGGCACCCTCACCGGTGTTGTTCTAAAAAATTAGGAAGGCACGAGAGCCCTTCAAAAGGTTAGCCAAGTAAGAGACATTCTTCAGCTTCCCTTCAGAAGAAGCTAACTCTCATCTAAGGCGAGCAATAGCGGGCACGTCCTCTTGGCTTGTACGGAGAACAAGACGTCGGGCCACTTCGGTGGAAGTCTGAAAGTCGACTAAGGCAGTTTCGGCAATGCGCTGAGCTTCTCGAGCCTGTGCCAGTTCTCACTTAACCTTATTAGAGTTAGTTGACAAAGAAAAGAGCGGTTGTGACGCAAGTTCTCAGAAAGGTGACGAGAATCCGAGGCAAAATGCATGAAGGCCTGCAAGTACAAAGGTGACAAGTTAGCCTATATACTTAGATAAATGTGGTGCTATAAAGAAGAGGAGTTCATCAAAAAGCAACAAATTCATCCAGTGCCGCACTTGCTGGAATTAGGCCTACTAAGTCCGGCTTGGACAGATTCGGTCCTAGCTAGAAGAGCCTAAACTAGGAGGTCATTCTTAGACGCACCTTGCGAGAGGCAAGAATCATGAGCAACCTGCACTAGATCACTAGAAAATCGAGACTTGAAAGCCGACAAAGAAGGGTCAGCAACCTTTGCTGGATTGTGGAGCAAAAAAACTTGGAGAGAGATAAGAGGGTACCATGGCTAACACGTTCTTTAATTCGGTCTAGCGCCCGACCAGTAGTAGCTGCATCAAAGTTGTTCTCCAATGTTACAAAGACAGGATAGCCTTTCAACTAAATTGACTAAGTGTGAGGCATCCTACAACTTCACTTTAGCCGAAGTCAAACTCTAGACAAAGCCGATCGATGGTAGATAAGTCGTCCTTGTAAGTTCAAGCAACAAAACGTTGAATTGCCTTAGCGGATGTCTGAAAGTCAGCCAAGTGGACCTCAACAACACCGTGAGCCTCACGAGTTTGGGCCAAGTCCCACTTGAATTGATTGATGCTAGATGACCAAGAAGAGCGCGTATGGCGCAAGTCCTCTCTAAGGTAACAAGTAGTCGAAGAAAATTTCATAAAGACCTGCCATCCAAAAACTACAAGGAAGCAGCGAGTCCTCCGAAGTAAGGTCCACCATACCATTGGTGGGAGTCCTAAAAGCAAGGGAAGAAGATCCCGACCACTAAATGAGCATTTAAAGTCAGTGTACCCTAAAGGCTGTGGACTCCAAAGCACACGGTCCAAGTGTTGGAAGCCACCTACGACTACCAAGGCCTTATGCCGAGTCCTCTTTTGACAATAAGAGGCTAAGGTGGTCGGACTTAGTCTCACAATCCGATGAGGGATCCATAAGACTAGAAAAGGTAAAGAAATAGCTGTGAATGGCGAGGTTAGAAAGAGGCAAGTCTCTGAAAACAGAGCCTAAGTAACTTGTAAGTTTCGAAAGGCACTTAGAAATGTGCAAGTCCCTGCCAAGGGAGCCTAAAGAACCTTCAAGCCAAAGAAGTGCTAAAAAAGGGAAAAGTCTTTACAAAGAGAGTCTCATTTGTCTAAGAATTTCGAGAAAGCAATTAGACATGCAAGACTTTTGTAAAAAGTGCCTAAGTAGTCTATAAAATGACTAAAAATGGTTAGTCTCTAAAAAAAGAGAACCTTCTTAACAACGAACTACTCTTTAAATTCCAGTAACAAAGTAAGTCTGAAAATGAAGAATGAGGGTAATGTTGTATGTTAAAATATCCCAGAATACTCGGAGAAGGCTAGGACCCCACCCAAGGGTTAGCTAAGCCACCACTGACCCCTAATGGAGGCCTTAACCCCAAGGGGGTCGGCCAAGCCGCCGGCGACCCCCCGGGGGGTCGGCCAAATGGAGGCTTTGACCTCAGGGGTCGGCCAAGTCTATGCCGACCCCTGGGGGTCGGTCAAATGGAGGCCTTGTACCTCAAGGGGTCGGCCAAGTCCATGCCGACCCCCGGCGGTTCACCAAGCGAATGCCGACCCCCCTAGGGGTTGGCCAAATGGAGGCATTGACCCCCAGGGGGTCGGCAAAGTAAGTCCGGCTCCTCTCGGGGTCAGCCAAGAAAGGCCTTGACCCCGAGGGGTCGGCCCTTGCAGCCTCAACCCTCCCGACTCCGGTAAAAGAAGGCGAACACCCCTCTGGTGTGTACTAAATTGTTCTTTTTTGCAAGCTTTTTCGTCCTCAGTAAACAAATCATACTGTGTATTCGTTGTCCATTTTTCGACATCCACAAAAAATATTGATGATATTCTTGACATTTGAATCTCACTTAGAGAGGAAAATGGAAAATCACTTCAGGAATAAGATTAAAGCGAAAATCACATTGAGAACTTTTATTTTTTCATCCATTTAAGCATAATATTATTAATAGGTTCTCTATATTTGATTTTTTTTTTTTTTTCGTTTTGATGTTTCGACTTTTAAATGTTTATTTTATTTTCTAAACTTTTAAATTATTTCATTTTGGTTCTAAGACTTCGAAATATTCAATTTTAATCCCTAAACAATTTTCAATTTTTTTTTAAAAAGTGGTCTTAGAATAAAATTAAGATCATTATGTTAATTGAAATTAGTTCAAGTAAAATATTACTATTTTTTTTTTAAATAAACGATGATGTTGATAACGACTTTCATTTTTATATTTTTAAAATTATGGAAAACCAAAACTAAATATTTGAGATCAAAAAAACGAAGAACTTTTGAAAGTAACAAATAAAAAAAAAAAAAAAAAAAAGTTTAAGACCAATATAATATTTTAATCTTATTTTTTTTATAAATATCGTTGCACGTGTCATTCATAAACTAAATATTTGAGAGTTGAGATAAAAAAAAAAAAAAACGTTTTTTGCAACCGAGAAGGGCACATATATAATTTTGTGTACAAATAGTGTTAATATATAAATTCTAAAATTATGAAGACAAGATAAACGTACCACATTTATAATCACATTGAGGCCGACACTGACATTTTGATAATTATTTTGTTTTTTTATTTTTGGTTTATAAATTGAAGTGTATATTTATTTCAATCATCTTTCTTTTTTTTTTTCTTTTTTTTTAATTCTAATGAAGTATCATAAACAAAAATAAGAATTTCGAAGTTATTTTCTTTAGCTTTCAAATTTTGGTTTTGTTTTTACAACACAAGTAAGATGTAGATATCAAAATCATGAAAATCATGTGATAGAGTAGATGTTGTAGACTTAAATTTCAAAAATTAAAATAAAAAACGAAATAGTTATCAAACAAATCTAAATTAATTGTTTTCTACATTGTTGTATTCTTGTAAATTGTTTGACCAATAATTTTTACCATGAAAATATCCTAAGATGTTTCTTCTTTCGTGAAAGTAAACACAAATGTTACAAAGGAAATTTTTTATTTTAAAATAAATGAGCAAAAAATTATTAGTAGCGATTATTATTTCAAGGTGTTCAAATATTCTATTTGAATTATTAAATTTTATTTTGAGAATTTTCACAATTATATATTTTCTTATGTAATGAAACTTGAGTTACACACATGGCAAATATTGACAATCCTTTCAATGCAGTGAAAATGTTTGAATGTTTTGTAAGGTTTTTGTAGATATATATGTAGACTATTATTATTACTATTATTATTTTTGGAAAAATACATCTTTAGCAAGAAAGAAAAACCAATCAACATTTGTAAATAAGTTAGAAAATAAATGTTTCAGTTGGAAAAAATTAGGTTGTCTTGATTTGTTCATGGTTAGAAAGAAAACTAATAGTACTATGATCCCTGAGTTATTTTAGTACTAGAAGTACCTTCATTAAAGTAGTAAGGACCATCAAGTATTTTAGCACTTCCAATTTTCTTAACTGAGTTATAATCTTGGAAGTACTATGTGATTCAAAGAAAGTGTTATGAAAGTTAGAATCTCTACACAGTTTACGGGTAGACAAATATTACCTGTTAATTTTGGAACATGAATGACTGACATTAGAGAGAATTTTGTAGTCAATTTGATTGTTCCTTTTTCATGCAATAGAAGATTACAGATTGATATATTGTCTTGTGATATTCTTGAATGATGATTGGTTTGCTCTTCGACAAAGAGACTTGAGTGAATATCTGGATCAATTCATTCTCCCTCTTTCTCTTTATAAGAGTTAATTCAAGAATCAATTTAGATATATTAGTCTAAAAAATGACACTAAAAGAGTAAAAAATGAAACTAAGGAAAAAAATTTTCACAAGTATTTTTCACAATATTGTTCATGACACTATTCCTGATAATTGTTCACACGGATTGTGCACGACACTATTCATGATCATTGTTCATGACAACTGTTAGGCTAATATTAATAACACTGTTCATTCGCATTGTTCATGAGTACATTCATCTTTTCTTTTTCTTTTTTTCTTTCTTGAAAAATCACGATTGGTCCAACCACCTAGTTATTATATGAAATCCCATGAACAAAATCCATGAATCAAGATTGATAAACAAACAATCCCATCTGAACCAAATCTACTTTGGTTGGACTTGTAGACAAGTGATGCTAGAATCTTAGTGTTCGAACTCGAGCATGAGTTTTTGCTTGGATCAACTCCCCAAATTCAAGAGATGGGTATGATAGTCGCAATAACTAGAGAGAAAAATTAGAGTTTTATTTTCACTGCACTAATACGAACTTGAATTTTAGAGAAGTAGAATAATCTTTATTATTTATTTCTATCTTTACAATTAAGGGTGATTATCTCCTTTTATAGAGAAATCCACCAATAAAATAACAAGAGAATCTCTTTAAAATAAGGAGTATAAAATATAATGAGATAAATAATATGTAATATTCAACCGATATTATCTTAGTTTTGAAAACAATTATCATGGAAACATTAAAATAATGAAAAAGATGAATAAATACAATTAGTTACAAATATTTCTTAAATTATAAGAATTATAATATTCATAAATTGTAATGATTCCGACACTGTCATGTTCGTCTTTGTCCCATTCTATTTGGCTTTTAGTTTGACAACCTATTGCATTAGAATCACAATACATACATGTGGATACCTTTTCTCCTCTTTCTGGTCCACAAAGCTGCTTGAGGTTTATCCCATGTGATTTTATATCATGAAACTAATGAAGTATTTGTTCCAAGAAGAGGATAACCAGTTGTTTGTGGATAACTCCCTATGCAGAATTTAATCAATTTTGTTTATGACGTGGGTCCCCAACGATTGATGAGTTTTGGCTCGTGCTTCTTTCCTGAAATCTCATCTCATTTGGAGCTCCTTCCATATTTCATACTTTAAAAAGAACATACAATAAAATTTGATTGATTATAGAGAAAAAAAAGGGAAATATGAGCATAGAAGCTTTCTTGTTCATCAGCCAATTGGGAGATCAAACCTCTGCATTCCCCATCACAACGACATTTATCATCTTCATCTTCATTTTCATGTCTTCCATGACTTATGTCGTCCCTTTGTTCTACTACTACCGTAAAAGAAATCAATTGGATCGGTATCTATCTCTCCCACCGGGTCCAAAACCTTGGCCTATCATCGGCTGCATCCCTGCGATGTGGATGAATGCGCCTCCATATCAATGGATCCATGCTGTCATGAAGCAACTCAACACTGAAATTGCATGCATACGTCTCGGAAATACCTACATAATTCCAGTTACCTCCCCAGAGATCGCTCTAGAATTCTTAAAAAAGCACGATTCTATATTTTCATCACGACCTATGTCTACAACAACAAATATGGTAACCCGTGGATATCTCACCACGGCTCTTTCACCATCAGGAGAACATTGGAATAAAATGCGAAAAATCCTTTCTTCTTATGTACTCAATTCATCTACGATTTGTCAAATGTCTAGGCATAGAACAATGGAAGACGATGCTCTTGTACGTTACATTTTCAACCTTACTACTGTTGCTAACAACGAAGACAAACCTAGAGGCGGAACGGTGATCAACTTGAGAAGCATAACACTTCATTATTGTGGCAATATTATGAGGAGAATGTTGTTCAATAGAAGATACTATAGTGAAGGGCGAAAAGATGGAGGGCCAACATTTCAAGAAGAAGAACAGATTCAAGCATTGATAACATTACTAATGCATGTTCATGCATTTTCTATATCAGATTATATTCCATGTTTGAAATGGTTTGATTTGGATGGACACCAAAAGGTTGTAAAAGAAGCTTTGGACGTGATAGAAAAGTATGATGGTTCCATCATAGACGACAGAGTACGACAATGGAAACATAACAAATTAACTAAAAATGGTGATGATATTCTTGATCTTTTCATCTCACTTAGAGATGAAAATGGAAAATCACTTCTATCCATCGAAGAGATTAAAGCAGAAATCATGGTTAGAACTTTATTTTTTATGTATTTTAGCATATTTCATTATTATTAGGTTCTATATATTTGTAAATTGTTTCCATTTGGTCTTTAAACCTTCAAATGTTTTTTTTAGTTCCCAAACTTTCAATTTTTTTTTTTTAGTTTGATTCTTTAACTTTTAAATGTTCATATTTAATCCCTAACCACTTTCGAATAAAATTTAATATAGTGGTCCTTATAGAAAAATATATATCATAAATTTTTTAACGAAAGTTTAACAAATCATTTTTTAAAAATGATTTATTTTAAATATTTTTGGAAGTATGAAAATTAAAATCAAATATTTAAAAGTTTTGATTGAAATAGGAACAAGTATATGAATTTAGGAGTTAAAGTTGAAATTTTTCTTGAAAGTAATTGAAAAAAAAGAAAATAAAGGACCAAATGTATTTCAATCTTATTATAGATATAAAATCATTACCACTAAATATGACATATATTTCATTCTTGTTTTTTAGCAACTCAAGAGACACATATATAATTATGTGTACAAATAGTCAATATATAAATTTTAAAATTATGTAGACAAAATGAACCTACCACGTTTATAATCAGATTTAGGATGACACTAAATTATTTGTTTTCTAGATTGTTGTATTCGATTAAAATTGTGTACCAATATTTTTTCCATGAAAATATCCTAAGAAGTTTTTCTTTCATGAAATTGTTTGCCAATATTTTTTCCATGAAAATATCCCAAGAAGTTTCTTCTTTAATATGAAAGTAAACACAAATGTTTCAAAGGGAT